>JANHJO010002176.1:75136-87542 GCA_032468235.1 Pseudoxyrhopus heterurus | reverse complement strand
TTCTTCTTCTGTACACTGAGAGCATCTGCACCAAAGACAAATTCCTTGTGTGTCCAATCACACTTGGCCAATAAAAAATTCTGATTCTGATTCAACAAGACCAACCACTCCAATATTTTCAAAGCACAAGTATGAAAAGCTCAGAAGAACAGAAACATTCATTAGTGAAATAAGCTTTTTATTATTTTTAAAAAAAATGATATTTGAGAAGGAAAGGAGGAAAAAAATCTGTGAAATGTTACCTCTTGGGGAATGTGTGAAATGTTTTTAAAAATAAGTTTTTCTTTTGCCACGTGATAGGAAGTAATCCATGTCTGAACATACTGATGCTACAGCAAATAAATAACTGAGGAAATACAATTTAGGTTTCTTAAAAATAAAACTAAAGTTCAAAAGTTTATCTTTTAAGAGCTGATTATGATTAGAGATTTGGGGTGCTAATATTTTAAGTTTGAGATTCAAATGAGAGCCCTTATGTCTTTTTAATTTTTAATATATACTTTTCATTGAAAATTTTAATTGCAGCAATAAATATATTGTTTCTACTTTTATGCACATTATAAAGCTATAATGTTGCCTCAATTTCTCATAGGTTTTTTTTCAGTAAAACTGTCCCATCCTTGTGCTCTCCTGTCTGATCTGCTGTCATTACACCCTTCTCCATTTACATTTACTAACATTTGCTTTTCCCTAGACAATAAATACTCAGTCTCTATATAACTGGAATATTTGAAGACAGGACTTTCAAGTTAGAAAACATGACTTGCAAAAATAATGAGAAAAGGATTGTTTCTTTTCATCCTGCTATGTGGAAATAGATTTTATGTCCATTACTGATAGAAAATTAAGACTAAATTTAACTATAATTGAAAGCAATTGTTAAATTTATCAAACTTGCTCAACTTTCATCTGTTCTTAAAAAAAAAACCATTTGTTTAATTATCATGATTTCTGCTAGACATCATTAATCATTTTGCTTGCCTATGAATGGTATGTTTTTGTGTGTATAGATTGTTGCCACCATGAGGAAGACAAGATGGTTTATTTTGTAGGGAGGGGGCATGACTAGAGTACAAGACTGCATACAATTCTGTGTTATATTAGGGATAAATCTTTCCTTTGATATACATTTGCATTCAGCAGAGCACCAATGATGGAGATAGCTTACAGATGCAGAAGCAATTGCTTTTTAAGCTTGGAAAAAACAGTTGTTTCACAATAAAAGACTTTAATTTTATTTAATTCATTATAACTGAAAACGGATAAAAATATTTACAATATACATTCACACCAGATGATTAGGACTGAGCAGTAAACACCAAAGACATGAATAGAAACTAAATAGTTATTATTAAGATTTTTTCTGCAGTTCCTTTTTTTTAACTAGCAATAGTTTAATGTTTCAAGAGTGTTGCTAAATGCATTAACAACAGTAGTAAAGGCAAATGAAATAACTTTAGAGAAGAGTTCTTAATGCTCTCTGAGCTTGGTTGTTTTCTTGCAGATATTTCATTATCCAAATTAGATAATCATCAGTGCTAGTAGGGAGTGGGGTTTTTCTCTAGTTTTATATTCTAGTGCACAGGAGTCAAACTCGCTGCATCATGTTGCCATCATGTGATGTTTCGCGATGTTTTTCCCATTCACGGAGCTGGGGTGGGCGTGGCCTGTGTGTAACACATTTGGCCCATAGGCCTCCAGTTTGACACCCCTGTTCTAGTGGCTTGCCCTGCCAGTGTTGATGGGAGTAGTCTACTAGATCTTTGGTTGGCTGTTTACCATTAGTTTGTTTGGCAATTCCTTGATTGGAGTTTTGGAGTATTGTTTTTGATTATTGATCTGGTGTTAATCTTGGTGTTAATCTTTGTTCATCTGGGTATTGATTGTTGGTGAAGTCTTCTTGTTCCCTTTTTGGCTTGTTGATGTATATAGATATGTCTATATGCCTGTTGGTGACCAATTTGTCAGGGTATCCTGCTTCCAGGCTTCTCTAGTATTTTTGGACTTTGCTTAGTTTACCATTAGTTGAAACTCTGGTTAAGTCTATTCATGTGTTGTGAAATTAAGGAATCTTATGAATGGTGGTCAAAAGGTGTCCATGGATGTGCTCTGTTAATCTTCTGCCTGTTTGTGATGGTTGTGCTATGTTGAGTTGAGTAATTTAGATGAAGTTACACAGATCTCCATTTTGTTGGAAGATGTTGAATAGACGATCTGTTTCCTTTTTCTGATGTTCAGAGACTTTAATGATGGGAAAGGTAGAAAAAAAGAGGGCCGCCAGTTGCAAAATGGATGGACTCGGTTACAGTGACTAGAAATGCGTCACTGGGAGATCTGAAAAACCAGATTAGGGATAGATCAGCATGGAGAAAATGTATGTGGTCACTAAGTCAACTCTGATTTAGAATGTTGACATCAGCATCAATCAATAAATTCCATAAAGAAATAAATCCTTAAGTTTTCCAATGAGAGAACGAAAACACTGTTTTAGTAATGATCTTACAAATACAAAGATTATATCAATCAGTATGGAATATTCTTGCTGAGTACTGTGGAACATTGAAAAATTACATTGCGGATGACTTAAATGTTGTTTTTGAATTGTAATGTGTGTGTGCTGGCTCAATTTATATTGCTGTGATAGCTTAAAAAACAAAATCAAGAAGGAGTGAATTTAAGGATACCCAAACTAGTTCATTTTATACCTTTGCTCACCTCAAAAAATGTTAAGCTTAAATTATTAAAGAAACATGTTACATTTAAGAAGGAACATAAGAAGAGAAAATATCCACCTCACATCCAACTACATTAAAAAAAATACCTCCTGCCCAAAAAAGTAATGAGCTTGTGCTTAGGAAAGAGCATTGTGCAACTTAATGCAAGTAATGAACCTTTCATGTGAAATGATATAATGTCACAACTCATTTGCATCCCACTTAAAGTGTAATCAGGTTTCCCTGACAGCATGGCTTATGGCTGAAAGAGCAGACCTGGCTGCTAAATTAATCCAAAGACCTTCTAGTTAATAGCATTTCGCAAAGCAAATTTTAAACACTTTAAACTTCTTAAATTCTCACTTTACATGACAAATTAAAACAGGAAGCTGGCTAAGGCTAAGAAAGGATGGACCTAATTAAACCTCAAAACTCATTTTACAGGGAATTGTAAACTATGCATAGGAGATAAATCTGTTCAGCTCGTTAACGCAAGCTACCTAATTTCACAAAAGCAAGCCAACATGTAAACTGAAATTCAGTTATATTTTTAATAAAAATCCATACATTTAGAAAAATATGGAAAAATTGTGATATTAGTGAAAGGAAAGTACAGAAATGAATTGCATTATGAAAGTTGCTTGCAGAATTATATATTAAGTAAAATGCATCAGAAATGTACACAATATAAAATATTTGTGCAAAATATATAGTAGCCATATAAATTCTGCTTTTTTAAAAATATATATAAAATTGAAATTGTTTAAATTGAAATCAAAATGGGAAATTTGAGAAACTGAAACCAAATTTGTTTTGACAATGTGTTAAACCACTCTTTAGTTATCTGTGGCTTAAATGAATTAACCCAGTTTTTTTTTTCTCTCTCTCATTATCTATCTGTCATCTATCTATCTATCTATCTATCTATCTATCTATCTATCTATCTATCTATCTATCTATCTATCTATCTATCTATCTCTCTATCTAATCATCTATTTCCTTTTTCTCTTTGGTGCAAAGGACTTAGCATCACTGGTGCTAAGAAGAATGCACTGGTGCACCAAAGAGTGAACTAGACCAGTGGTTCTCAAACTATGGTCTGTGAACTCCTGGGGGGCTGTGGACTCCTGGGAGGCTTACCAAAGAATAAACTAGACCAATGGTTCTCAACCTGTGGTCCACGGACTCCTGGAGGGCTGCATTGTCATCACTGGGGGTCCACAAAGGCTTTAAGAAATGTTATGATTTAAATCTTAAATCTTGAAGGTCCGTGGCCATGGTCCGTGGCCACAAAAAGTATTTAAAGGGGGTCTGTGGTGAAGAAAAGGTTGCGAACCACTGAACTAGACTGAGCACGGGACATTAATACCAATCTTGTGGCGGTAAGGCCAGCAAAGTGTCATACTTCTCTGCCCTTTTTGCATCCACAGAATGCCACCCTATCATTCTATTTCAGGTGACACAGACCCTCCCAAATAAGGAAGGCTTAAGAGAATCTCTTACAGGGACATGAGGAGGAATTAGCACAGCATCTGTTGGATACTGTCACTTGGATTTGTCACAGATCCACAACAGGTGATTGGGGTGAAGTCTTGCCTGATTGTTTGAGAATGATCTGAACTTATTGGACCTGTTTTCAGGACTGTGACTTCAGACATCTGCCTTTTATATCCATGCCTTTCCTAGACTGTTAAAGCAACCCAGAACATTATGTGAATGGGTTCTGGTGCTGGCCAATTCTTCTCTGAATGAGGGGGTGTTCCTCTACCTCTTAAAGAGGCTGTGGTTCACTCTCTTCAAGAAGTCATCACTGCACTGCATTATACTGGACAATTTCCGTGTACTATTTTATCTTCCTTTTAGGAAGAATGTATTGAAGGTGGTCATGCAACAGTTTCAGAGGGCCTTGGAAGAAGTTGATTATTGGCACTTTTTTCAATGAGGATTCAGACCTGATGTATCCATTCTTGCCCTCTTGGTGGCTTTTGATACCATCAAACGTGATATGCATTTGGACCAATTCAGAAGATTGGGAGTAGGTAGCATGACATGTTGTGCTGGTTCAACCCCTTTCTTGAGAACCAATTCCAGTTGTGTCAGCATTCCAAAGAAACTTCCCCATATTCATATTTTTTCTTAGGAGCTTCATTGGGAACTAGAAACCCTACTCTTGGCCCTATTATCTATCCTTTATAACATTTACACAAGCCTATTGAGTGAGCTCATAAGGTATATATATCCCCTAGTGACTTAATGCCTGAGTATCTTATCCTTATTTCTGAAGTCTATGAGAGTCTGTATGGGGAACAATACCTGGCAAGACTGAATGGCTTTGGGTCATGGGGCTCTCTGGTTCAAGGACTTAGCTATTTGGGTGCTGGATAGGATTGTGCTACCTTAGATAAAGACAGTGTTAATCTGGGAGTTGTCTAGAAGTTGTCCTATGAATCCTACTCAAAGAGCAGTTGGCAATCGTGGCTAAGAGGGTCCCATTTTGATTTATCTCATATAGGTACAAACATTTATCAAGTGCTCTCTACCAGCCTATTAAAGGTGGATAGAATCTACAAGAAGCAAGTGATCTCATATCACATCTCTCAAAAGTCACAAATGTATCAGTAGTCAAACCCTAGGCTACTTAGGATTATTTGTAAACAGTTTCAGCCTGAAGCAATGTAGTCCTTACAGTAATGTGTGACATGGATTTATTGAGACACTCCATTACAATAAGTATAAGGGGGATTGCACTCTCCACCAGCTGTTCTTTTTGAGTCATCTTCAAGAACACTTCCATACGGACTGACTTAAAGAAATATAGTAGAATAATATAGTATTAGGGTGATTAGATCAGAAGCAAATGTCTGTTCCAGAAATGTTCCTAACAAGAGCAACCATGTAATATAAGAAGTCCTGTAATACATGAAACATCAGATTATCATGTTTCATGTCAGAATGTTTCTTATAACCTTTTTGCATAAGTCTCAGAACACTGTTACATTTATGAATTTCTTTACAAAATGAAATAAACGCTTTTCTGATTCATGTCAGTAATTTTGTCAGAGAACTACTGAAGGCTTAACAAAACAGATACAACATAAATATATAATGTGAATTTCTTTGCTTGAGTCTTCATTATCTCATATTATTTTTTATTTGATATGCAATCAATTTGGGGCTCTGCTAAATAATCTGAATTCAGTTTTCCCAAGTCACAGTTTAGAGAACACTTATTATGGATTTCTTGACCACACTGATGACATCATTCTCCCATCTAGTG
The DNA here is from genome assembly GCA_032468235.1 of Pseudoxyrhopus heterurus. Taxonomy (NCBI): domain Eukaryota; kingdom Metazoa; phylum Chordata; class Lepidosauria; order Squamata; genus Pseudoxyrhopus; species Pseudoxyrhopus heterurus. Next base: position 81,551 of record JANHJO010002176.1, on the reverse strand, counting down.
GCAAAAAGAAGCAAAGATCTAACATTCTGTACAATAGTAACGAAGAAGCAGCGTGTCCATTTTCTATATCTGATGTGACAGAACACAGTTACAAAGAAAGGATGCAATTCCATTTTGCATTTTCTCAAAATACCAAATTCACATTAACTTTGTTTTCGCTTTTAAATATCCAATCTTATTCATAGGTATAATATTTAAAACACGTACTATGTTCTATTACTAGACATTGTTTAGAATATCCTCATCTCACATAGCAATGTAGTTGCTGAACAATCACCAGCAGCTATTGAAGAAAGTAGAAGAAAAAGGAAAGTCAAATTTAGTCATTTAAATCCTTTCTAAATTAATGTTATGATCCTATGTGCTCATTTGAAGATTTTATTTAGTTCAGTATGAATATATTGGGATAAATCTGAAAAATGAAACACAGAATTGATTACTACCCCATCAATTATTCCCCATATTACGCTGTATTCTGCCTGAATTAATAGACAGTAAGCAGGTTTATTTCTAAGATGTGAAATTCTTGCCCACCAAAGTAGCAAAATGTACTAAGCAAATACTGGATATGTTAAAAAAAACAATTTAAAGCTTAATTCAGAGTCCAACAAGATTAATAATGCCAATCATATTTAAGAAAGTTAATTCAGTTTAGTATGATGCTTTACTGTATAGGCAAAACCTGGTTTACAAATAACTGCTAACCCAGAATCAACTAGCATGGCTTGAAACAGTTTGTAGGCCATAATTAGATTAAGTGGCTAAATTCATGCTAAATTGAAATGTGGTTTGCTTGTCTTCTGCATAAACACATCCTGCTATTTATAAGCTAGTAATATTCATAAAGCATGTAAATAGGCAGGATATGAACTGGTTGGTGAAAGCCTCCAGGAAGGAACCAGGAAACTGGTTTTGAGTGGTGATGAATGCTCCTTTAAAGAGATACTTCTATCTCCCTTGAAAGAATGGGTGATACATTCTCTCCTCAAAAGCCATCATTTTTAACAGCCAGCTGGCCTCAAACCTGACTTTTTCAAAAAGAAGAGAATGGTGGGGTTAAAAGAGTAGTGGGGTTGCAGTTGCAAAAAGTCCTAAGGAAAATGGAAACTCTGTTAGGGTTCAGGCCCAACTGAGTCAACATTAGTCACTCGTGTCCTATAGTGGTAAGATAAAATGGAACTTCCTGCTTCTGCTTGATCTTTTACTGGCCTCCAAACCATTTATCATGGCATCCTTATGGACTAACTGCAAATATGTGGGGGGCTATGCTACCTGATTCTCCTCCTTAAGTACAATTTCAATTGCTGGCAAATCGAAGAAGCTAGATCATCCTTTGTGTAGCATCTTTTTTTAATATATACTTAAAGCCGCTAGAGACATGGATGGAGTCATGTATAATTAGTATGTACTTGATACCCAGCTGTGTATTTTAACTGCTGGCTGAACAGGAGATATTGTGGAGGTGTTCTCCTGGTATCTGGAAGCTATGAGGGTCTGGATGGTGATGAACTATTTTAGAGTCAATCTCAGCAAGACAGAATGACACTGTATGTAAAGCCTTCCAATTCCAAATATTCCAGCTTTGGCTAATGATGGGGCTGCCTTTCCTCAAGCAGAGCTGCTTAGTAATCTGGGTTTCGCTTGAACAACGGGAAGCAGCTGCAGCTGGGCCTTTTGCATAAATCTACCTTGCCTGTCACTTTTCTGCTAAAGCTGTTATCGGTGCCATGTAGTTTGCAGAATGACTAGATAACATTTGAACCATAGAAAAAAAAATGCCCCCAAATCTTCATCCTGCTTATTGAATGGCAACTAAATACATAATTTAAAAGCCTGATATTTAATACCTGCCACCTTACCATCAAAATAAAATGTATAAATAATGGTTATTCTGGAGATAGAAAGACGAGCATTTTCACAAACTCAAATGTAGCATTACAACAGCTCAAATTTGCTATCTGTAACACCCTGAGGAGCTTGATGGGTCACTGAGAATATTCGTATTAAAGATGACAAAATGACTTGAATGAGTAAGTGCTTCAGCAAGTTACAGGAAAGAAACTAAATATATCATTCATAAGCCTATGGAAGAATACTGATTCCAAAAGTTGGCGAGTACAGATAAAATATTTTGCATTTAATACACTTTGAAACTAGAATTACATATTTAATTGGAAAATTACTCTATTGGAAACCTAATGGCTTTATGAACCCCATCTCTGCTTCCTGCCTTGGTGTAGTAGATTGGTATACCTGCTGCCACCATCTGTTTTCCAGGGGAACTCTTCACCCAGTATCTTCCTCTGAGCCACAGTGTATGGGAGAGATAAAACTCCCACAAGCTTCATTGCTTTTCCAGGAAATTAAAATGAAAAGAAAAAATAAACAGATTTTCTAGCACCACCTTCTGGCCTTTTAGCATTAGTTGTATAGCTAGTAAAATCCTGCTTTCTTCCCTTTCATTTTAGGAGATAAACCAATCCCACACGAGATAAATAGACTCAAGCTTTATTTTTTAAAAATAAAAGAGGATATGAGCATTTTTAACTGTAAGTACTACCATGCAAAATGAATGGTAGAAGATATAAAAATATAATTGTTCAAGCAAAAGAATATAACATCTTAATCTACCATGAAAAAATATACAGTTCTGGATAGACAAGTGTTGCTAGGCTGCTCCTTAGGGGCATCCCTACTGTAAAGAAATTTTATTTGACATTAAAAATTGTAATGGCTTGTGGAAAAGACCTTGGGAGACTGAGCAGAGAGACAATGGTCAGATAAGAGACAGCATAGCCCGCAACTAGATAGTGGGAATGGCAAAAGGCTCAGAAAGATCCATACCTACTTGGGCTCTAAAGGATAAGGAAGGTGATGGAATTGTACTACACTAGATGGGAGAATGATACTTTCATACCTGCAAAATTATGTCAGTGTAGCTTTACAGTAAAGTAGAAACAGTTCAGCAGTGATTTCTATTCACAAGGTTGACAAAAGTAGTTACTGAGTTGGTATGGAGAAATTAATCTCAAGCACAAACGGAAAACAAAATTAAGACTTTAATGTAGTTTTTTTGCCAAGACTTATTCATTTGTTTAGAAACAGTTTCCTGAAGCAGCAGCCTCGTTTGCTTTCCTTATTTCCCCCCCCAAACTTTTTCTACTGTGGTTCCTTTAACTTGAGCTAAAGTTATTTCCTTTTCCTTTTCTTAATCTTAACAATTCATGCATTTTAAAACAACAAAATAAGGAGAAAGCCGGGGGACCTGCCTGCTGTATACAAAGTAAGCATGTGTATGTTTGAAATGCATCAGGGTTTCCCCAAAATAAGACTGGGTCTTATATTAACTTCTGCTGCAAAAGACACATTAGGGCTTATTTTCTGGTTAGGGCTTATTTTTGAGAAAATATGGCACTAAATGTATCCATCTGGCTGATGAGCTTAACTGGGGCTTATTTTGGGGACAGGGATTATATTATGAGCATTCTGAAAAATCATGCTAGGGCTTTTTTTCCAGTTGAGTCTTATTTTCAGGGAAACACAATATGGACTAAAATACAGGCCTAGCTATCTGACAGTGAATGAAGTTATTGGAAGCTGAAATCCCACAATATTTGCAGGCCCTTAGACTCCATACTCTTACTTTATAGTTTAAAAATGATGTTAGTCAAGAAAACCAATAGCAATTTCAGTATTCCAACATCCTTGTTTTAAGTTGATAATTCACATTGCACTAAGTCATAATTTAATTTAAGGCTTCGGCTTGTGTAACAGACTAAGCAGAACCACGGTAACATTATGCCAAAATTAATAAATAAATCCCATTCTGATTAAAATGCAATGCATTATTTGAGGGAAGACCTGTCTCTAGTTGCTTCTGCCCATCTAATGAGATTGGATAGACTAGGACCCATCAACCAAGAAGTGCCTATTGGCTAAATCCAGGAAGTGTGCCTTCTTTGGAAAGATATTCCATCATGAGATCCAGATGGGTCTAACCCTGATGATGTTGAGGAAACTATTAAAGATCTAGTTATTTTCCCTGGCTCTGAGGCAGGCTGAGGGTTAAGCACCTACCGGATGGGTTTGTTTTGGTTCATATGTTTGCCTTCAGGCTGTTCATGATCTATTTTATGTCTTTTGCCTTTTTTGAATGTTATAATTGTAAGATGCCCAAAGTTATTGGGAGCTAGGTGGTTTATAAATTGTAGAAAGAAAAAAATTAGCCACTATCATATGAACATTAAAGGCAGGCTAAAATTCTATGCATTGTGACTAAGTCTACTATTGGCATCTATTTCCAGACCATAAATAAAATTTTTATTAATAGATTATAAACTGTTATTTTATTTAAATAACAAAATGCAGAGATGAAAGGAAGCAAAACTTTTACATGATTCCAGGTACTGATAATAATTAATTACAAAAATATAGACACACAGTTCATATTATATCACTATATCTATATCCTGATGCCAAGACTCTTCCATTTAATCCACTACAGACTTTCTAATACTATAAGAAAAACAACTGTGTTCAATAATCTATCTTAATCTGCATTAGAAATGGAGGTTAATGCCCACTTCATTTTTATGTAGTAACTATAATGTAGTTACTATCTTCTATAGTAGCTTAATTTGTCATCTTTATAAAAGCTTAAAAGTAAAGAAGCTGTGTTAAGTGTACATGTGTTCATGCGCACACATACACACATATATTTCAATATACAAAAGTAAAAACTATACAAAATGAACAAAACAAATAGCAAGGAAAAGAGAAAATTTCAGGAAATGAAAGAAGAGAACATACAATTATACCTTCCACCTGCATTTCTATCAAGTAATTATATTAATATTTTTATCATTCACTTTGTCCATTTTTAATCCTGAAATCATTGATTTAATTTTCTTTCAGCAAAATGTTCATATAAGGTTTCCGGTCTTTCCAAAAAGAAGATTTTCTTCTCTCTCTCACTAAACTGGTCAGCTTCATCATTTCTGTAAGTTCAGTTAATTTTATAAATCAATTTTCCTCTAAATGGTTTTTCATTGTATTTCCATTTTTTTTCATACAATAATCTTGCAACAGTTGTTATTTTCCAATTTCTTTTCTAACAATTCTAACTTGATAAAGTCTCCTTTTAAAAAAAAAAAAAAAAGCTCATCAGCAGCCCTAAAAAGAAAGATCCCTGCCCACAAAAGTTTGTTCAGCCAAAGCTTTACAATGTTCTTGCATTTTTCATCTCACACACGATTCCCACAAGTCTGATTCGATCTGTTTCCAATCTTCTCCCATTAATTGTTTGAAACTGAAATTTTTAAAATATTCCAGACGATGGCTGCAAGAGAAAGCAGAGTTAACAGCTGTGTTTGTCCTTTCCACTCCTATTGAGTTGCTACAAAGAACGATAATTAAAATGCTGTACGGTATTAGAATGCTAGGATAGCTCATTTACTCAAGAAACAAAATTCACATCTTTGCCAGCTGTTTCTATATACATATTATCAAACTGTTTTAAAGATCACATTTTATACCAGTGTTTTTCGGCCTTAGCAACATTAAGATGTGTGGATTCCAACTTCCAGAATTGTCCAGTCAGCAATGCTGGCTTGCAAATTCTCAGTTTTGAAGTCCACACATTGCAACATTGCTAAAGTTGAAAAATACCGTTTTATATCTTTCAATTTTATTAAGAAACATAGTATTCTCTGTAAATATGTAAAACTTTCAAATAGATCACTATGTCAAATTAAGACAAGCCAATCAGTTAAGTATATGTGCACATGGTGGGATAGGCAAGCAGCACCAACAGTTGATTTCAAAGATAGTCTCTATGCAAAATAATGCCCCATTAAGCACATACTTGAATGTTTATTGTTTAAATCAAGCCCTAGAGGTTAATTGCTAGCCTAATGTTTTCTTAACCTACAAATTAAGTATTTTAATGAAAAACTGAAGCTGTCCATGATTTTAATTAGGGGTTTGGAGGTGGGATAAAAATTAGATAACCATCACCAATAGGCATTCAGGAGATACCAGTGTGCATGGGATATAGCAAATTACTTAATTCCAGGCCCCAGAAAGGATGCAAAATAACGAAGATGAAGGATATAAAAGACAAGAAATATGTGAATATTTTTATTGCATTACATAAAGCTTCAAAAATATTTTCAAAATATATTTGAAATATGCTAGACAATATTTATACTGTAAATTGTATGAAACAGGAGAATCAACTTTAAGTAGATTTTGCTATCGGTGGTTTAAGGCAGAGGTTACCAACCGGTGGTCTGTGAGAAAATTTTGGTGGTCCGCAGTGCACCCGGGTGGAGGAGCTGCTCCGGGATGACCAATGGGCCAGTCCTGTGACTAGAGCTCTGGAATATGGGACCAGCCAGGCGGGTCGTGGTAGGCT
>JANHJO010002176.1:52846-63819 GCA_032468235.1 Pseudoxyrhopus heterurus | reverse complement strand
TTTCCCCAAAGGACCTCCGGTGTCACTCCGATTTGAGATTCCGGTGGCAAAGCCGAAGGGGTGGGGTGGGGGGAAAGTGGCTGGCGGAATGTCTTAACACGCATGTTTCTTCTGGGCTGGAAGATGCTCCCTGACAACCCCCCCAAACGTGAGAGCTGCAGCCTCACGCATTCGGAGGAAACAAAGTTGGAAGGGGGGAAGCCTGCTCGGGACTCATCCCGTCCTGTGGATGACAGGGCGCCGAGACATCAGTGCAGAGGGAGCAGCTGGCTGGGAAGGGAGCTGTGCGCTGAGCCGCATCTCGCCAGAAATCTTCCCTTCTGAGAGCTGGGCCCCCGCCCTCTCCGCCTTGGTGTTGCTGGTCCAGGATGGCCGCGGGGCTCCTGCTGCCCCCTCCCTGGCGCTCCGCTGGTGCTTATGTGGATAGGGCATGGCGGCCAGCAGCGGGCGGGCGTAGAGGGCAAGGTCATGGCTGTTGGAGCTGTTCTCCAGGGGAGCAGTGCTCGCCTCCACCCCGGGCCATCCATGGCTGCGGACGCACTTTGGGGAAGGGAAGGATGCCTTCTGTCGGGGCAGGGAGAGCCCCAAAGAGCCCCCAAAGGCTCGGGGAAGGGCAGTGGGGAGCAGCTGAGCCCCTCCAATGTGTAAGGAAGGAGCTGCCCTTGTCTTCATAGAACAGCTAATTGGCAGTGAAGTAACGCAGCTGTGGCGCCGGGCTGTAGAGGCCACAGTACAGCTTCTGTACACATGTTGTAAAGTGTTGAGGGAAAGCAGCCATTTAGGACGCCTCTGCACATGTGTAGTACAGCTTTGGAGTGAAAGGTTAAGGGGCTGTCCCCTTTGGCACCAATTTTGGGGGTGAACAAAGCCCCAATGTGCTTCGTGACCCCCACAAGGAACCTCTCCGGAGTGTAAAGAACATGTATGGTAAGTTTGGGCGTGATTGGTGCAGGGATGAAGGAGCCTCTCCGGGACATGCCCACAAACATACACACTCACACTTCTGTTTTATAGATATAGATTTTTACAATAACTAGTTGTTAAGCATCCTGGGTTGTTTACATCAGAACATTGTTAATCCATAACTTCAAATGAAATTATTCTTGTTTGCTTGTTTGTAATCCCTTGATATTTTATAAGTCAAGATATACAAAATAAAATATTGATAATCTGTAGTAGGATGACTTTTACAACACAGGAATGTCAAATTTATTTTGGGGATTCTAGCTTTCTATCTAATGTAGCTGAGTTCTGGGGTATCTGGTATAGATGTATCCCAAAGTGAAAGTGTTCAGCCTGAGGTATATAAGGTAAGTTGCCACTACCTGAGCAGAGAGAAAAAACATCTGCTTATATTCTTGGGATTCCATATAGGACAAGAGATTCCACTTCTTCAGAATTAAGCCTTTAAAGAAATTGACTTCAGTTTCACTATTTACCAGAATGTCCAAGAAAATTTTGGACTATTTGGTACCTAAAAAAATCCACAACTAAGTGGGAAAATTCCATTCTTACTTCTTACAGGAATTGTCTAATGACTTTAAAATGTGTGTGCTGGATTAGGATCAGGAAGAGTCAGGTTCAAATTTGTCTTCAGCCTTGGAAACCCATTGGATGGCACTCAGGATTGTTACTGCTACTACGTGGTCACATGTGTATGTCTTTTGAGTTTCTAGAAGAAAAGTAGGATAAAAATGTAACATATAAGTAACCAAGACCAATTGTTTGAAAAGTTTTCATATATACAGTGTGTTTGGGATTATTGTGCTTGTCCTTAATAATGCTTCATTTTTTTATGTCAATGATGAGATTTTTTTTTTAACTTTCAACTACATTGTGTCACTCAATATGCAAACTTTATTTTACATCCCTTTTAGCTCATTACCTCCTATAGTTGCTGAATACGATAAACAACTTTGGGAAATGAATGAACAACTGAAATACTGCCAGGTACAAAGTTAAAACTATTATTACCACTAATATAGCTTGCTAAGTAATTTAAAAAAACAATCATCATGTTTATAATTCAAATATTATTGGTAAGATGTTTATTTAAAGAAATAACTGAATGATAGCTAATAAAATAATATTGTCACTATTGTTAATAATTCAAAAATGTGTTTATCTTTCTAATTTGAGACATCTTGTTTCATAAACTAGAAAAGGCAACATTTTTAATTGACATTTAAGCATCTTAGTATCATACTGAATATGTATTGCATGTGCTCTATCATATCTTCAGAAAGAAATAATCTGTTTTTCTTGCTTTTAGATGCAGATGAAAGAAATGAGGCTAAAACTTGAGCAAGTCATCAAAGAAAATGAAAGGTAACGCCATAAAAATCATACTAATTCTGTATTGTTTGTGTCATATAGAAAGAAACTACTGATTGAAATGATCGTGTACTTTGTCTTACTCTTGCAGTGCAATAAATACAGATACCCTGGGACTGGGGTTTGCTGAAAAAAACTAAAATGTTTTTTTTCTGGAGTTAACAATTGTTAACTGTCCGACAGAAGAGCCATTCTTACTAAAAATATTATTTTATTGCTGTTTTACAATGAAGTGATCCACCTCTTATTGTACAATAACGCAGATTGCATGAGGAGTTAAAAGAAGCAATTGAAAAGCAGTTGGAAGCTCTGCCATCTGGTTCTGTTTCAAGGGAAGCTACATTTATGGATGAAAACTTAATAAGAAACCTTCAAGAACAGTTGCAACTAGCAAATAAAGTGAGAAAATTGAAATATTTGCTTTGGTTGGCTTTTATGTCTAGGTTCCAATAATCCTAAATTGCCTTTCAATTTAGGCACATTCATTTATGACACATTTTTGTTATAGCTGAAAATTGTAGTTTATTATTTTAATATTAGTGTTTATTTTTAATGTCAAGACATAGATATAAATTGATATTAAATAGAAATTTTGAATATCTGTATGACAACAAGAAAGGAAGATAACACACTAATATTTGTAGGCTATTTTGTTATTAATTAATAGGCACAGATGTTCATAATTTCTCTCAGGTAATTGTGCTTCTATTTATAATATAAACTATATAGGGAACAAATAGAGTACTATTTACCTCTTATCATAAAATGATATTAAATTTATATATCATAATAGATATGACGTAATAATTATTTTCATTTGATACTCAAAAAAAATTGGACAGAAAAATTCTAACATTCTTTTTTCAATTTTTCAATTTTAAGGAAAAAGAACATGTCCTAGAACTTTGGCAAATGGTTTCACAGGAATTGGAGCGACTTCAACAGATATACCAAGAACACATGACAGAAGCACAAATTCATATTGTGGAAAGGCAGAAGCAAAAAGTAATTTACTGATACATATGCATTAAAATAAATTAAGATGTAGACAGTTTTTCCCATAGCTCAAGATAACCAGCTTTTTCATAAAAGAGCTTTTTAAATGGTCTTTGGGCAAGTCATAGATAGGTGGTATATAAAATAGAGGAGAGAAAGAAATGTCATACCAGAGAACAGAGCTCAACTTTTCAGACTATTTGTAAGATGGCAGAGGGAGTGTCTTTTTCATTTTGTTTTTAGCAATAGCACTTATATACTGCTTCACAGTGCTTTACAGCCCTCTCTAAGCAGTTTACCGAGTCAGCATATTGTCCCCAACAATCTGGGTCCTCATTTTACCAATCTCTGAGGGATGGAAGGCTGAGTCAATCTTGAGCCAGTGAGAATTGAACTGCCGAACTCCTGGCAGCCAGCAGTAAGCAGAAGTTGCCTGCAGTACTGCATTCTAAACACTGTGCTATTTGCTATTAGGAAAGGAATGTGAAGCTCACAAGATGCATTTGGAAAGTCTATGGTGGTTTGTGTTTGTGTGCTAAAATGATCTTTCAGTTTATTTTATGCCCTTGGAATCCAGCTCCCCAATGACTTCCAAAGATTTGAAACCTGAATGCATGTTTAGAAAAAGGACATTGTTTGCTTGATTTTGAAGTCTTGCGGATTTTAAAAGACATGCTATAGAATTATCTGTGAGTAATTTATTCAATTTGGAAGTATACTTTATTCAATAAGTATGCTTCATTCACTTGAAAACTTTTGAATATTGTTGCAGAAATATATTGTGTTTTATCACAGTATTTCATATGAAGGTATTCCGTCACAGCCAAGTCTCAGGCATGTAGATGTGCACACAAACACAAAATATTAGAAAAATGAATAATTTAGATCATTCCTGCTTTATGCTGTTATATGATTTTTTTTTTCAAAAATAAATAGAATGACTCTCAAATCTGGACAACAGCCACTAATAATGTTATACTTTATTACTTAAATTAAGTATTTAATACCTAAATACCCTGTTTCTCTGACAATACGACCCACCTCAAAAATAAGCCCAAGCCTAATTTTTTTTGCAGGGGCTAATATACGGCCTACTCCAAAAGTAAGCCCTAATGAAGGGGTGGACATGGCCAGCACCAGAGGCAGCCCTTCCTGCACCTCAAGAAGGTGATCCTCCTGCACCTCAAAAAAAAAGACCTCCCCGAAACTAAGGCCAAGTGCTTATTTTTGGGGTCAAAAGAAAATAAGACCCTGTCTTATTTTCTAAGAAACACGGTATTTAATATATGATGTTTTAGCATTTATTTTTATGCTAAATCCTCTGGATTGTAATTCCAATGCACTGTATTATCTTCTTTCTAGGATCAATTGACAAGCTTTCAACAGCTAACAAAACAACTGCATTTAGCTAATGAAAAAACTGAGTCAGTAAGTGAAATACTGAAATTCTAATAACATTATTTTGGACTAGTCATAACAGCAGAAAAATAAAGAAAATACGTTTTCTAAACAGAGATGACTTCATAAAGCTATGTTTTAACTTTTTTTACTTACGTGTTTATAAGTTACATAGTGGCTTATACTGTATTTTTAATCTGTTCTAGTTTAACTGCTACATAGGAAAATGTGCTTTTCATGAAAAATCAAGGTTTTGTCTGCACATGATTACTAAGTTTTATTGCTTATTTCTTTGACTGTTCAGTATTAGTTTAAAATATTTTCTTTCTTCCTCTATTTGTTTCTGCTTTTAAATACATGACTATTGGAAGGAAATGAAGTTGAAATGAGAAGCTTTTTAAAAAAAACAAAAACGACAGAGAATATTCACATAACTATGAATTTTATTATAATCATGGTTAGTTGAAAGAGACAGATTTTGTGTTGCTGCTAAGCAAAGTAAGGTAATCCTGCTTAACTTTAATTGGGACTGGCAACTCCATTGCTAAGCAAAGCGGTTGTTAATGTGAAATTACATGATCATGTGTTTTCCACTGTAAAGGGTTAAGACTAGTCAGTTTCATATCTTAGGTTTTTGTTTCCCTCCTAACTTTGGAACATTCAAACACCTGCTTACTGTCTTGTACACATTAAAAGCAATGTGATCGCACCTCAGCCCTCTCTTGCTCTCCAGTCATTTTGATCTGCAAGGACAGTGGGGAAAAGTGCAAGCTATTTCTGATCCGTAGGCAATTTCTCCTTTGCCTGAACCTTTCTTGCTGTTGACGTGACTGCATTGCTCTCAATGTGTAGAAGAGTAAACTGCTTATTCTTTTGAAATTGCTCTGCTCTGCAGGGGGAGAGTGGGGGAAGGAAGCAAGCAATTTTGGTAGACAATCTCTCCTTAAGTGCTTGAGGGTATTCTAGACCCTGGGTCTCTGCATTCCTAGCCCAGCATCTTAACCATACTAGCCTACTGGCTCTCATGTTTTTTTAATTTTATTTTAACACTGGTACAATATATTTAAAACTAAAAAAATTTTGCAGATTAATCAGGTGTTTCTGAAAACGGTAACAGAACAAAATGTAGAGGTGGCACAGCTGCGCAAGCAACAAAGGTATAGACTTCTAAATCTTAAATCACTTTTTAAAAAAAGCACACAGATAATAGTCCTACCTGTGTAACGAGGCTTTTCAAAAGTATCTTATGGCTTATTGCACATCATCATCAGGTGGAAGTTTATAGCTATCTGTGGAGATGTAATATTGTGAGAAAATGCTGACCTTTGTTAGAACTTCAATAGATAATGAAAAAGCCTTTCCACTGTAATAAATGTGTGCTGTTAACTACATATACTGTGTATGGGCTAGAAAATTATCTATCCACAAAAAATGTCATGTTTCTCACACACTGATGAATAGATCTTTTGAGAAATGAACTGTAAATGCTGTAAAATATGATCACAAAAATGCTGTAAAATATGATAATAAAATAGACCAAGATGTAACTTTTTCTGGTACAATAATTTGTTGAGCAAGAGCATAATTTCATCTGTATGCAGTTTTTTCCCCCTTGAGATAGAACATGAAATGGTAATATAAAAACATGATATTTGTGTAGTCAGTGTATTATTTAGAGAAATTTATCTTTTTAACATGCAGACAATCCAAATTGGACTTGAGAACAACAATTGCCAAAGCTGATGAAATGATGAGACTTGTTGAGAATCTTCGCAGCCAATTAAACAGAAAGGTTGAACAGATCCTTTCTCAACTTTCAAAACAGAAGTTTATATTGTTGGACTCTGCTTCTGCTGGACATAAAGTTGTTCTAAAAAAGCTCTGGTTTTTCTGTTGTTAGGAAGAAGAGGTCCTAGCTGCTCGTGAAAAAGAGGAGGCATCAGATAAACGCTTGCAAGAATTGCAATCAAGCATAAAACAATTGGAGACAAGGTAGATTATTAAATAATAACTTCCACTTTAACACTATAATCCTATTTTAGAACATATTTGTACAGAACATATTCAACCAGTATAATTCCTTTTATCCAATGAATTTTTGTTGATTATTATTTAATAATTGACTAGTTAATTAATTATTAATAAATTTAATAATTTATTGTTGTTGTTTATTAAGTCCAATATTGGCTTACCGTCAAAAATGGCTGCAAAATTGCTTGGCGTTGAGAGCTGCCTTACCTTTTTTTTCGGGTTTTGAATCAATGACAAATATATCAATTGGATTCATCCAGTCAAAAATATGATTAAGGTTTAGCCTAGATTTCAGACTCTTCTTGAAAAAAGTAACCTCAAAATTGAAGAAACACTTTCCTAATTTAGAAATATTTACAAAGCAATAAATATTACAAGGTTTATACAGAGAATAATAAAATGATCAAAATTAAAGGTTATTATTTTTTTGAGATTGAATATGGAATGGTAATGTAAAAACACCATATTTGTGTAGTCAGTGTATTTCATATTTAGAGAAGTTTATCTTTTTAATATGCAGACAATCCAAATTGGATTTGAGAACAACAGTTGCAAAAGCTGATGGAATGATGAGACTCATTAAGGAGTCTAGTTTGTCAAAAGTTTTCTTATTTCTGGATATATGAAATTTCACTATTACTATAACAGTGAAAACTACTTGAAAGATGCTGCAAAAAGGTGCTGCCCCAAGATGATTTGATTTCACCATATTAGAGAAGAGACTTAATTTAATTTTATCAGGTCTTGAAAGATAGGAGGACAACTATTTTAGTTGCAGTCTTACCTAAACTTAATCTTAACCTAAATTTAACAGTCAATTGGTCCTGTTCCACTATGCAGACTTTGTGTAGCTACAAAAGATTCCAAACAGCTAAGAACAGAAAGAACAAATCTTGAAGAAAAAATTCAGGAGTTGCAAACAAAGTGTGTGAATATAGAAGAAGAGAAGTATGATGCTGTAGCAAAAGTCCGAGACAGCATGCAACTCATAGAAGAAGCTAATCTCCAGAAGAATCAGGTGATTAATTTATTGTATATGTTTATGGGACAACTGTGTTTTGAACTTAATTTAATCTGTTTTCTATTAAACACATAGCTGTATCTTTAGGGTTATAGCTTGACCTACCTTCAATAGAAAGGTTTTACTAGAATATGCCCATTCATTCCAATTCTAGGCAATGCTATCAGAGAAACAAAAAGAAGAGGAAATTGAAAATATGAAACAAGCGGTTTCTCAGCTGCTTCAAGATGCTGCTTTAAGAACTAGGAAAGAAGTAAGCAGTCATGCTTAAAACTTTTTCATATTTTCTTACACATTTTGTTCTTGTAAATTACATTAATAATATTGATACTGTTATTCTGAAAGCTAAATATTTGAACGTTATCTCAATTTAAGTATGGAACTTTTTGCCTGTAGATAATTCAGGTAATTTTGTGAGTGGACCTTTGTTATTGGGAGAAAAAATTAATTTCTCCCAATAAACTATGGATGTTACAGTCCATGTAATTCAGCTGGCAAAACCAGAACTGTTGGACACATTCTCCTTCAACACCCCCCCTCCCCCCGCACAAGAGACTTGCAGACTGCTTCATTGGGCAGGGTAGAAGTGTGGTTGCTAAAAATTCCAGCTCACTTCAAGTCACTGTCTGATTTTCTGGGATGCCCCTAAATCTTCATCAGGTCTTTCCAATGCTCTGAGTAGCAGGTTCAGTGGGTTGGAGGAGCTGTTTGGAAGAGAGATGGAGGATGCATGTGCCCTTCTAGTTATGGACACCTATATCTGGACATTGCTTAGTTCTGGAATTTATACAGAAAACTTATTGATAATTAGTATATTTCTGTTTAGCATATTGCAGCCTCTTGTACTCGTAAAAATGTATTATATAATCAAGTAAGGAAAAATCCACTGGACACTGAATAATACCCCTTTTTTTAAAAAAATAGGTAGAAAACGAAAGGAAACGATACAATATTCAAATTTCACGTTTAACGGAAGAACTTACTGCACTTCAGATGGTAAGTTGTACATTTTAGCTTAAGTTGCTTACTGCCTAAAGTAGCCTCAAGGCAAGATAGGCAGCAAATAAATTCAACAAATAAATGCAAGTTTACATTCTGGTCTTTTCCCTATGTTGACTTTCACTTAGGAAAAATAAGCATTTTAGAATTCAGCGCCACAAAGCAACAATCAGTTTCACTACTTTAGTTTGTGCAGGCAAAAATTTTCCATGTCTAAGCATTCATCATTTCATTAAATCTAATGATAAAAATACTTTTTCATGTGGGATGCTACTATTTGGAACAGCAGATACAAAACAAATAATACACCTTACTTGTTAAGCTTCTGGATAAAATAAACATAGCATCAAGCTTTGTGATTATTCGTAACAAAATATATGGGCCACAAATGTTTTGTTCAAATAGCATATATAACATACCTTATTCCTTTTTAAAAAGAGAAATAGAGATACGTTATAATTCCAGACTTTACTTTTAGGAATTGATATTGGAGGCAGGGAATAGGTCTAAATCCCTCTTACTGAACATGTGATTTGAAAGAAATTACTCTGAAATATAACTTGAAAAATTACAAAATCACCTAACTTAATCTTGTATTATTTTGGTGCAAATCTTTCTTAATCTAGAAACAGGTTAAAGGTAACTGAAAAGGAAAGGAAGTTTAGAGTGAATGGAATTTGAATGGCAATTTCATAGGTCAAAAATTAAGTATATATTAATACTTGAGGACAAGATTCATTGTTCATCCCAATTTTGTTTGCCATGTACACATACAATTATATGTCACTTATTAATTTCTTAAAAATTCATATTCTGTTATTGCTTTATAGGAATGTGGAGAAAAGCAAAGCGAACTAGAGCGAGCTATTAGAGAAAAGCGAGCAGTTGAAGAAGAACTAGAGAAAGTAAACACTTTTTCTTTTCCACCATTTTCATGCATTAATGTTATAATGTACATGCTAATAAGTAAATAATTTTAGGGTATAAAAATATTAGCCTTGGTCACATGAGACAGACTAGAAAAGATCAAAGCATTCACAGCATTTAGATAACAAAAATATGCTGTCATGAAAAGAGCACTTGGGCATTGTTAAGTGAAGTTAATGGCATGAAATGCTGTTCAGTATTTTTTTACCCAAATAACTTCAGCTGAAAGAAAAACAAATTGCCTGTGACTCATGAAAGTTCTGTGCAAGCTAGAATGACTAAAACTCACTTAATCAAACTCACTTAAATCAGTAAAAATGAACTAAGAAAGAAAGATCTGTAAAAAAGCAGATCATCATTTCTCATAATGTAACAATCTTAATTAAAAGCAATTATACTAATAATATGATAATGAACACAATACAAAGTGTCAGTGGAAAGTCTGATTAAACAGTATAGGGTTTTGTTTTTTTAACAACTGAAGTCCTAGCAACCAAAGTTATGATAGTGTTAAACACTGCATTTGTGGCTCTTTGCCACTCATGCACCCTCCTTGGCCACTTGTGCACCATTGCATGTCCTCCAACCCCAGCAGCAATCATCCCAAGTTCTGCCGCATTTGCACTGTGTGCCTCCCTTCTTACCTGCTCACCCTTCCTAGTCTCACATTCACACTAATCCTTACCTGCCACCTATACACTTGCCTGCTAATAATTACCCCGAACCCTGCCACAGTTTTACTGTGCCTTCCCAAAACCCACACACCCCTTTGCTTCCTTTCCTATCTTATAGCAGACATTTACCTCCCTGCTGATTTTGTTTGCTGGAAGCTGATAGAAAGTTATGAGAAGATGCTAACTTAATGACTCCCAAATCTCATTTAACAGTGGCAATGGGGACTGCAGAGATTGCCATTACTAAGCAATGTAATTACATTACATTGAGCTTTGCGAACGATTGTTTAGTGACAGAAATTCTGATCCCAGTCACTGCCATAACTCAAGGTCTACCTGTAGAATGTTTGTCTGGTGAACAATAATGGGATCTTTCTTCAGATGTGATAGTCATAATGAAATGATTATCCTTTTTCTAAGTTTTGCACAGTAATTGATCTGTCAAAGCAGGGATTTTACTGGAACATTGGAATTTCTCCACAATGATGTGAGAAACTGATAAAGTCATATAGAAAACAGGGAGCTGCAGTGGCTCACAGTGGTAAGAACACAGTACTGCAGATCAGCAGTTTGGCTGATCGAATCCCACCAGC
>JANHJO010002176.1:13278-32877 GCA_032468235.1 Pseudoxyrhopus heterurus | reverse complement strand
TATCCTATAATGGAAAATGTTAAACTGAATTATTACAAGGTTTATTAAAATACAAGTATGAAATAACTGAAGAAAATTTAAACCTTATCCTGTGCTAAAGTTATATAGAATATAAGAGGATAAAGTATAACCCTATCCTCTAGGTTTCTGACCAACATTTGTTGACTTTAAAAAAGCATCTACATATTTCTACTCATGATTAGCAAACTTTTTGTAATCAAAACTCCTGAAAAAAATGAAATGTAGTGTTGTATGGAGTCTTCTATTAATATTCAAATGCATGCTGTATGTACACAAGCACTTGAAGCTATCATTTCTCTGCAAATTTCTGGGTCTGGATATATTCACTGCAAGAATGTAATCTGTCCAGGAATACATAATCTTTGACAGAAATAAGGTTCCCAAATCCGGCTTCCTATAATGCAGTTTTACTAATTAGAATTTGCTAAGTGGAACAATACTGTTGCATGGATGTGAGAAGTGGCAACTTGAGGCTTTCAAAAGGAAGCAAAAATAGGAAACAAGGCTACAAGCAGCAAACTACAAAACAGCCATAACAACAATATTTTTGTAAGTATTTCCAATGGCTGTAATTTTAAGAGAATTATTTTCCAAGTATATAAAAATATAAATAAATTCCATAAAGCGCAGCAAAGATAATATATGCAATCTTTTTACAGCTGAGGGGAATGGTGAAAACTGGGTAGGGATAAGATAATTTTGATTTAACTAAATTTGAATTTATTACTTAAAGACAATCAAACCAAAATTTTATTATGGTCTAGCATAAAGAAAATTAATGTCATTATTTCCCATTTATTTGTTTTTTTATATCAAGAAGGGAGACAAAACATTAACGTTACAGCGTTAATTTTAATTCCAGTTCATTTGGCAGTGTTTTTCCAATATCATTCTCTGAAAAATAACAGAAAACGACAAAACTTACCTGAAGCTCTTTCATGTTCTACAAGGTTTGTGTAAAGATTAAATATCTGTTCCTGGACTTTGCAAACAGATCTTTTGATTTTTTCCCGTCGTGTCACCATGTAAGTGAGGTTCCGTACCTAGAAACATTGAAAATATTGCTAATATGAGAAATGCATAAAAGAAAGTTTAAGATTATTTTGAAGTTATTTGAAAAAAATAGTGGCTCATCTGGAAACCTCTTTATAGTGAGAAAAAGAAAAAAAAATGAAGTAAAGAAGCACCTTGGATGAAAAGCTAAACATTTTCAAGGAAAAAAACCAAGTCCAGTTGCCTTTTGAAAAACACCTTTAGGATAATCATGACCTGGATGATTGAGAATCTCCATAGATCTTAGAAAAAAAGATCTCTTATTAAAAGGATTAAAAAGAGAAAGATTATGTAACATGAATAGAAAACCTTAAGACAGCATTAATGGCCTTCTATTCAATCCGGAGTCTGAGTCTACCCTAATTGCACAGATGTTTAAAGTTACTCAACAGCTAAGAGAAAGCATAAACACAGAAAAAACAGATCTATGTTACTTTCTGCATTTCAGTTTGAAAACGTAATATCAAAAAAAGCTCTTCCTGAAAGCAGATGTGCAGTATTCAGATTCAAACCTAGAAACTTGTTTTGAACCTGGCATAAATATCCTTGTTCTACCTACCAGCTGAACCTTAAAGAAACTGCAAATTTTTCTAGTCTCAACACTGTAATCAGTTGGCTCCAGAAAATAGGCATTTTTGTTAAGGAGACCTACAGGAACAATAAGCATGCCTGCAGCACATCTAAAGCACCTTCTTGTTTGAGTAATGCACACCTCTACGATCAGCAATCAGCTTTCATACCAATTTCACCTTCTAAGCAATGAAAGGAAGTTATCCAGCAAGGCTGCACAACGATTATCAAAGTTTCACAGTCACATTCATTCCAGTAGCTTCTACTAATCACAGGAACCCTCAGTGAAGGATAAGAGCCATGTTTGAAAAAGAATTGAGGCATTACGTTATGGAATGTAATCCTCCAAGCACACATCCCAAAACATCTGAGTCCCTCAGACTGGAAAAGTACTGTATGTCCCAATTTTCTTTAGAAATAAAAGTGATATACATTCAGTATTTTGCAAAATACTGCAAAATTCTCTTGCAAGAATTAATGAATCTCTTCAATATGGCATTTTATAATTAGGGAATCCTGAATGTATATCAGTACATTGCACGTATTTCCTAATTAATGGAATACAGACAGATGTTATGTTGGATTTTTAGGTAGTCTCTAGATTAGAAATCCTAGCTTGCACAGAATAGCAAGGACATCTTACTAAAAGTAGAGTCTGATTAAACTTGTGCCACACCAGCCATAATGCACCTAAATTGTACTATCTTTACCACTAGCAGAGAATATTGTATGTTGCATGGGTATAACTAAACCAGGTAACTGACAACCTGGGTAGATAGACAACTGCAACTTGAAATCTAAGAGTAAATAGGAAAAAAGTCTAATAAGTGATGAAAACTTAATTGAAGAATGCCATGTATAATTGTGCCTCTTTTCTGCTTTGTTATACAAAAGTGAAAGTTATGGATGTTAGGAGAAACATACAAGTTGAATGTAGTGAAAATGGGCTACTGACAAAATAGTTCTTAAAGTAAGATATAGGGTCAAGAATGAAAGAAGGATGAACTGAATTTGTTGATAAGAGTAAGAAGACTGAGGGGGTTGTGCTGGATGGAGTTGCTGAGAAGAAAAAAGTTTAGAAGTTAAATGACCAACAACCTACCAAGCAATATTTGAATGTGATTTAAGCAAGGGTGGTTTGTAAGACTAGAAATGTATTTTCATTTATTTATTTACATCCTACCTTTATTGTTTTTATAAATGATTCATTTGGGCTAACATATCTAAGGTATGGAGAAAAGGTACTGACCTAGATTTAGGTCACTTTTTTCTTACCAATGCCTTTCTTTCATTTATTGTTTTTTACCCCCTTATCTGGACTCTGCATCTTGTTGCTTCACTCAAAGAGGAATAGCTTGATGGCTATATATAATTAATGATTATTTTTAACGTTTTCCTATTGCTTTATTTTTAAGGAATCTATGTATTATTTTATTTGATATGAATCTTGGTGATATTCATGGAAATATATACTAATGCCATAATTAAAATAGCAATGGTACATGTTTAAAAAAACTCTTATTCCTTATTTATCTGAATGGGACCCATGCTTCTACATGTCCAGATTGAAGTCTAAACAGAATCATATGTGTGGATCAAATATCAGATGCACAGACCATATGAAGTTACTTTAATCAATGTATGGCATAAGGAATGTTAGTTAGATCTGTGTTCTACCTCTCTTCAAGAACATGGTAGCTTACCCTCTCCAAATCTTGCCGGAGGTGAGTGAAAAGCTGTAGTCGCCTGAACAGAACATCCTGTTCTCGTTTGGCTAGATTGTCCTCTTCATCTTTCTTTGGGGTGATCAAAGGTTTGTTCAAGTTTGATTTTCTCTTCAATTTCCAATACTGATACAGGAATTCTACAGAGTCCTCTGGAAGTTGCAGAGCCGTAGCTACTTCTGAAGCATTAACAAAGGCATAAAACCCATCCTCCAGTTGCTGGAGTTTCTGCTTTCGAATACTGACTCGATGAGCTTCCTCCTGATTTTGAGCTAGGCTCTCATATGGTTCTAAGTGACCCAGAGAATGATCATGTGCCCCATTTTCATTTTCCTGGCCAGTTAATTCATTGAGGTTTTCCTCATCTGACTTCTTAGTAGAACTGTGCTTCGGACAATAGGATTTGAATTTGACTTCATCATTGTCAGCCAGAATAGTCTTCATCTCCAAACCGCGGTCAAATGCACAAGTGACATGAAAGGCTGTGCGGCAGTTTTTTACTGAACACTGCAGGAAAAAAGAATACAAATTTTAAGTATTTAAATATGTAGTAAAGATTGGGAATCCTATGTTAGGGCTAGATCATCTAGAACCAAGCTTTGGACATCATACAAGAATATTAGAACAGCAATTCAGAATTGCACCGAGAGCCTATATTGTCAAGTGTTATCTGCTGTATAGTCAGGAAGGTCAAAGCATGAACAGGAAGTAACAATGGCTGATTTGTGAGTTACTATAAAATTATCAAGAGAGTGATAGCTGAACTTATACAGATAGTCATCGACTTGTGACCAGTCGCTTAATGACTATTCGAAGTTATGATGAACCTCTCCAGGATACTTAGGATCTGGCTACAAAGTTCTGAGAGCCACCCCCCCTGCAGTCATGTGACAGCATTTTAGGTGTTCAGTATCTGGCCTGCCTTTACAACCATTTACAGCATCCTGCAGTTACATGACCGTCTTTTACAATGGTTTTGTCAAAACCTGGCATTTACTTCCAGTTTTCGGCAAAAATGACTCATTTAACAACCATGATGTTTGCTTTATGACAACCGCAAAAAGGTTGTAAAAACATGGGTGACCCGTTTTATGACACTCATGACTTACAACCATAAGAGCAGACTCCACTAGTTGTAAGTTGAAGACTACTTGTAATGAATTTGTAGATTATTTTTATCAATCCTAGCTAATATCTACCTTTGTGAAATAACCAATAATTATATATAAAAGTGATCAAATTGCTAATGTAAATACTGTAATCTAAAGAAATTTTGCCACAGCATATCATGGCAGTATAACCAAGTATCTCTTGGTTGTAACAGACAGGATAACTAAGTATTTTTATTTCCTACTCACAAGGTACGCTGGGATTGTGTTGGCATAACGTAAGTGATTTGTAAGTCTAGGATGAGGATCAACATGTTTACTCCCCCACAGTTATGAAGAATATGCAGCACTGTGGATCCACAGCCAGAAAGGAACTAGAAGCCATATCCTTTTCTAAGCTTGCTTTGTAGCCATGTGACTCAAGAAAGCAGCAAGTTTTAAGGTAGCAGCAAGAGTAAGACCACATGTACATTGAAAAACCTCTTTTGGTTCTTGATTCAAAATGCTATACATCCCTAGTAATGCCATACTTTACCTACATCGAGATATACTTGTTTCACTAGAGTGTGAATAATAACATCATTGAAGTCTTCTTAAAATATTAGAAATGTCATAGTGATTACCAAGGCTATTAACTATTAACAGAAATAAGCTTGATGGCTTAAAAGAGATTCAGTTGCAGATTATTTTAAGCAGCCTATCTTGATAATTTGGAAATATGGAATGGTTTGAATTCAAAACATCTATTTATTGAAATCTCAATTTTCAATGCAATTATCAGAAATTAAAAAGGATAAATAATATTCCTGATTTATGATAGGTAGGTAGGTAGGTAGGTAGGTAGGTAAGTAGATATGATAGAATAAATAAAAACAAAGAACAGTAGGAAAAATTACTCATCAAGAGCTATCAGAAATTTAGTGGAAAAATAGGATGCTTGAGATGCTATTCCTTCAAGAATACTAACCAAAAATACAATGCAGGTAACGTTTTCTCCCTGCCATGCAACTAAAAACTCAGAGAACAAGTACAGGTCTACTAAAACTTAACATTTATTAATTAATATACTGGGCATCTAATTATATGTCTGTGAGTCATATTCAGCACATTTATTTTAAATTTCCTTTGGAAGGACATTACTAAACAAAGCCTTTGGCAAAGCACTTGAAAATCTGTGCTGGATTCAATGTTAAATCTCTGGCATATCAATGATTTAGAGCTAGAGAGAAAAGCAATGTAGGGGGCGGCATAATGTAAACACATACAGCAATTCTAAGCCATATCTTTATCCATAGCCAAATTATATCTTCTTGGTAACTATGGGCAATTCACTTAAAAACATTCACAATTTTCTCTGTATGAAAGGACAGGGAATAGTGATCCTTTTTATATGTACATTTTTTTCTGAATAAAAGTTGTGGTCACCCAGTGTTTAACTCACAAGTCGCTTACTGTATACTCTGTCTGTAAATAGGTTAGCTCAATGTTCTGATTAGCCGTACTATTCTGTTTAGACATAAAATATTAATGTTCTAATATCCAAGTGCTGCAAAGCAATTCCTGTGTACTAATACATATTTTATGCATAAACATGGAAGAACTGCTAACTGAACAGTGAGTTAAAATGTACAGTCTTTTTAAAGCAATAAATCCATCACAGTAAATAAGACGACCATTCTTTATGTAGAAAACAGAAGCGCTAATTCAGGGAAAGCAGAATTTGTAACTGTGAGACCCTCCTCCCATGGTCGTTCATGTCTTAATTACTTCCCTAAGAAGACAGTTATTTCAATCAATAAATGTATGAGAGAAACTGGCAGAGCCAGGGGGAGCTGTCAAGTGAGAATCAATTTAGAATGTCTACCTAGTCCAAAGAGAATGAGGTCCAACCCCCACCCCACCCCTTGAATGCCACAGAACTTTATCCAGTTTTACCCAGGTGCAAACCAGTAGATCTGAGAAGACTTCTGTACATAGGCTTGAACAATAAATCAGTAATTTTGAACTTCTCGCTGTGTGGACCTGGTTGTTTGTACCTGACATTAATTTCTCAGACTCCCAATCTTTTTCCCGAAGAGCAATGGCAACTATCGTTGAGGACAACTAAATCCCCAAGCAGAAGAACTGTCTGACCAAGGAGTAATGGATGCTGTGCTTCGGGGTTAGGATGAACTAGAGAATGAAGTATACAATTTGACAAGAGTGCTTCAACTAGTGCAGAATCTGGCACAGCCACCACCGATTGTTCTGACACCGGCAGTCCAGCCAGTGTTGCAAGAAGCCATGGTGTCTTAACAGAAAGACATGGAGAATCAGAAAGGAGGAGAACTTTCATAGCTCAGTGAGAGTTCCATATAGGAATTAAAGGTGAAGAATTCCCAACTGAATGCTGTTCACATGTGTCTTTTGTGCTGATTCTGCTGACTATGTCAGCAGCTCAGTGGGCATTTCTGATCACTGAAGGCAATGATCCAATTATAGTCAATTACCAGATTTCATGGGCAACTTCAGAAATCCGATAAGAGGAGTAATAGAGACCCACTAGATCCAGAAGCTTAAACAGGGTAATAAATAGAAGGGTCGGGCTGAATTCAAATTAATCACTGCGGAGCTAGATGAGAACAAAACAGCTCTAATTTCTCAGTTTAGACAAGGACTGAATGCTCAAATCAGCACTAAGCTCATATGACAAGGAGTGCCACAGAATCTAGACCAAACCTACAACCTTTCCTGTGATCACTGACTCTCATCTAGAAGAGATTCAAAGCCAGTTTGGGCAGCAGATAGAGCTCACTAGTCAGCCTTCCCCCCATTGATGCTGTTGGGGATCAAGTTGAGGAGAAGAGGCACCTATGCAATTAGGAACAGCAGGGAGAACGGTAACTGCTGAAGAAAGGAGCACAGAGATTTAGCAGTTTTTACTGTGGAGAATCTGGGCATATAGTAAGAACATGCCTGACCAAAGCCTCCAGAAGGAAGGAAAGAACTTCTGGCCAGGATGCAGGTGTGTGCTACACTGAGCGCAGAGTCCCAGCCCAGGGAAACAAAAATAAACCCTCTCTCAAGAGCTCGCAGGAGGGGGTATTCAATCATCAACAGGGCTCAATATATCTAAATCAAGGTATGTTGCTCTGTCACTTTGATTTTATCACACAGGCAAGAATATTTGAAAGAGCCACTTCACTATCCTTCTGTATTAGGCAGGGTAATTGGGGGACCTCCCATAGTCGCTCATGCCTTTCCTAAGTGGACAGTTGTAGAAATCATTAAACTTTCCAGAACGACATTTTGAGATTTCCCACATCTTGACAAAATCCTAAACATAAAATGCACTTGATCTCATTCTTAGAACAAACTCCTCTTAATTTCTACTTCAGTCTAAAGCTGCTACAATAGCAATTAATCTGCTTCCTTGATGACCATGTATATTTATTCAGAATTTTGAATCACATTCAACTAAGAAGCATAACTTGGGCAAGACAGTTTGATGGAATAATATATTAGTGATCTCCTAACTATTTGCTCTCTAAAGTCTGAAAATCAAATACGATTTGACAAATATGTTAATTGTGAGATATTTATGTTATCACTAATAATTAATCTGCTAGATAGCAATGTTGCTCTAAATGAACCACGAAGAACCGACAGGCTTCTGAAGACCATTTTCAGAAATTGAAATTAAAACAACTCTGGCCAAAACAAGCAAAAACAACGTCTATCTGAAATGAATCAGTGAATACCTAGTCTTCGCTGAACTTGCTCAATTAGAAATGTAGCAAAGTGCTCAGTATTTCTCATTTAACATTCAGTCACACTAAAAAAATTTCAAAAAAAGAAATCCATTCATCTGTACCTACTAAATTAGATATAGATCAAGTTAAATATAGCCAAGTAAGCTGCAAATTCAATGGATAATGCAAGGAACTCTGAACAAAGACAGGGACCAAATGATTTCAAAAGCAAATAATTATGAGAGGCAAATGGTAATAAAAAAACCTAACACATCAGTTGACAAGCGTAATTGGCATATAGACAAGAAAACACTGAACAAGCTCCAAGAAGCCACGAGAAAGAAGATGACACAGTACACGAAAGGATATTAACAAAGAAGAGAAAGCAATGAGACTGAAAATTATTAAAAAATTTCCTCAACAAAACAGATGTCAAAGACAATGGCAATTTCAAAAGCCATCTTAAAAAAAGGTTAAACCACATTCATGATTTATAACCATCAAAGAGTTCACACTGAACAGATTTAATAGTATGGCAATGAGATTCTCAAACACAATGCAGACTAGGCCAAATGTGTGTATCTAAATAAAAATCCTAAATTAATGTTGTAACATTAATGTATGTAATGTCCCAATTGTTGCATAGGCGGTGCTAATGTCAGTGGTCATTCTATAATTTATTTTATGAAAGTAACAAGGATATAACATGTGAAGATCGGTATAAAAGTTAGATAAAGAGCTTTGGCTAGGTTTTTGTAATGATTAGTTTCTCAGAATACCTTAGAGCTGTTTACCTGTATGGATGCCCCAATCTTCTCATTACAAAGACTGCATACCAGGGCCCATCTGCTGCTGGGAATATGAGAGACCTTTGTAATGGGCTCCATCTTTTCTGGGCTACCAATGCTCACCTAAGAATAATTGGAAAAAAATAATACATATTAAAAAAAACCAAATAGCAGCTAAAGTATAATTATTCTCTATTTACTGACTTTCAGATTATCCCATCAGACCAGTATTTCTAGCCATCTATTAATTTATCAAACTATATCCCAATAAAAAAAATTCTTAAGGATTGGAAATAAATTGATTTCATTTTTATCCTGCCCTTCTTCCAAAGTTACAGCAATAAACAAAATTCTTCACACATAGAATTTTGGCCTCATAACAAACAGTGATAGTAACTGGCCAGGGATGAAGAATGGAATGTGGATAGGAATTTGAACTTCCTATCCTCTGGCCAAATCTAATACAAATTCCCTACTGAAGCCCAAGTTAATGTTTGATTAATAAGTTAAGCAAACAACAGTGCATCTTTTTCCCCATATTCTTGTATTATAATGACAAAAGAAAAAGCATGCTATGATGTAAATTTGCTTTTATCCTGGCCTAAGGGAACCTTTCAAGTTATGTGCAAGATTCTTTTCTTTAATGATGAGATATTCTGATGTTCACTGGAAATGTCATGTTTTTCTTCTAAAACTCCAAGAATGGAAGAAAAAATAAACAATCCAGAACATCCCTGAAATGGTTTGTTTTGCATGCAATTATGTATTTCTATATTCCATTAGTTTTCCATTTGCAATTGTTATATAGATTACATTATAGCTTTTTCTTCTCCCTTATAAAATAAGGAAGATGTCAAATAAATCTCTTTCAATCATGGCTCCAAAATCAGTCATTAACTAGAATTGGTTCCACTTCCTAACAATGTTCATACACTATACTAAAACATTAGAAAACTCCTTAATGGCCAGATATGGCTCTACGTCAACTATTTCAAATTCAAAATGCTCCATTTCAAGTCTGAACTTTTTGTTTTGACTGTGAAAGCTGTTTCATATTTGAAAAAAGCTGTTTCAATCATTCTGGAAATGTTCCTAGCTTAAAACAGCTCTACTGGTCTCAAACACAGTTACATGGTGATCAAATCTGTCTACTTTGGATCCTAAAAGCACTATTTCAAAATCAAAACAATTTTTTCAAGCTCAAAATCAAACATTCTGAATTTCAAAATGGTTTGAACTTGAAATGTTTTCCGTACCTCTGACTGCTACCAATCCAAAAATCCCAGGAAGCTTACCAACACGTAATTACATTTCAAGACTGGAGAACCTGCTAGTGATGCTAGATTACAATTTTCAGGATCCCTCACCATTGACCATCATTGACCATGATGTAGATCAGCAACATCTTGAAGTCAACAGGTTACCCTGTACCTCTAATGTTAAGTAAAATGGGTTAACAATCTCAATTATTAGGTTTGGGCTCCACATTATCAATTTTAACACCATCTGCTATGATAACCAGTGGCACCAATATAACTCCCATTACTAGCCATAAAGCTATATGTATGAACCAATATCTGCCACTATGAACAAAGACAGAAAAACAACAACCCCGAAACACCAACCTCTGGGATCCAGAGGGCACAGCTAACATGGACCCATTTGGTCCCACTTCGAGTTGGCTTCATGGCTCCACCTTTCTTGGGACACAACAAACATTTTGGCTGGACACCAAGAGCACAGGTTCGGCATAACCAGCTGCCTTCGGGAACTTTTAGGATGCCATAACATGCCTGAAAAAGGAGAAAAAGTTAGCAGACAGGTATAAACAGAACACTTCATTTGTATCAGCTTATTGTTAACAGTTTTTAGTATTTATATATCACCTCTCTCATTACCTGATACCTGAGTTGAGAAGCTTAAATTACAAATGAATATGTGAAGCTGATGAATATTAGTTTATGTGTACAAGAATAAGGCTCATGACAACAACTTTGAATTCTGCTGATAACACATTTAGGCTAACACCAAGATTGCCTTCATATCTTTGGTTTTATTAGGTTTCCATTTCAGCAAACCTAACAACATTTGTTTCTTTTTAAAAATCAAACAAAAAGAAATAATCTAACAAAACAAGCAAAGCCCATTCTCTGGATCATGACTGAATACTTTTATGAATTTGTATGATTACCTTGCTGCTAAAATGGCTTTTGAGTAGCTTAAACTCAATGTAGCTGTGGGGTATCAGTTGAATTAAAGCTTCTCAAATTTATCTACTGGACCACAGCCAAGATGGCTGTGATGTTAATTGCAGACTTACATTCTCAACCACAAAGAAGCAATTTTTAGTAATCATGGGACTCTGGCCATGTTTATAACTGCTTCTAAGTTCACAAAGCTATGAAATAGACCAAACAAAGTGTAATAGAAGGAGCTAAAACAGGAACTGAAGATCTATCCTAGCCAGCTGTGCTGCCGAAGGGAAGGCAGATTGTATATGAATAATGATTATTTCAATTGGCGTTAAGCCAATGTTTTATTAACTAAAATAAAAGCCTAAAATATATGTGTCCCACTTGAAAGCTAAGAACTTTAAAACAACCATAAAGAACCCCTGCCTGCCACGCCCCCCCAAAAAAAAGAGGAGAAAGGAGGTCTTCCAAGAACACAAATACAGCTTCTCTGGACCTGGCTGAGCTTCTGCCTCAAAGAAAAGGTGCAGCTATGACATTAATTATTCTTCTGGCAACAGATATGGTGTTCCTAGAGAGGCCATTGCTTCTGATGTTTTAAATCTTTTGTGGTTCAATATAATTTAAAAAGCAGTAAGAATGACTGCCAGTTGATAAAATATTTTAAATGTATAAAATGCTCAAAATCATCTCCAATCATAAAAATGCTCTCGGGTTATAATTTACTGACAAAATCAGCCAATTTTTTTTTAAAAAAAACCCTGGAGAATAAATACACACACAGTATTTCTTCCTCAACAGGAAATAACTCACAGAAATGTTGATTAATATTAATACTGGCCTTGGCCCAGTTACTCTTTCTCAGTCCAACCCACCTCACAGGGTTGTTGTTGTAGGGAAAACAGAAGGAAGATGTGTTGGATATGTTAGTCACCTTGAGTTATTTGTGAAAATAAAGGTGGAATATAAACAAACAAAAATATAGCTATCCACAATTCTTCTTTGAAAAATAAATGCGCAATTTTTAAAAACAGAATTTTGCATGATGTGGTGGAGACTACATTTAAAAGGAAGTAGAGTAAAAAAAAGAGCAAGGACAATATTTAAATGTAATCTACATTGCTCCTTTTAATGTAATATTTTGTTGCATTATTAATTATAGTTGGTGGGGACTTTCAGTTCAGAGAATTTGGGGCCTGCACCCAAAGTGCTCAACTGTCAAAAGAAACCTAGGGTCTAACATTATATTCATCTGTTTTAACAGAAACATAAATACACACTCTTATCTTTTACATAAAGGAAAGTGTAAATACACTCTTATTATTTCTTACAAATGGGCTGAGCTAAGTTCATTTATGTAATCTGTTCTCCACATAGAGATGCATAACCTTTTCCAAATGGTGACGAACATTTCTACTTTGGGAAGAGAAGTCTGAAACTCTTCTCAATGCATAAAGGGAGATAGATCAAAACTCTTAACTCACTTTGGAATGCTTACAAAAAATATGACAAAATGGTAGATTTACAGCCAAGAATATGTTGAAGCCAAACAGGCAACAACTGAACAAATCTAAGAGGTCAAACATTCAAAATAAAGAAAAAAGAAAAAAATACACATGAAACTACATATAAATCTGCAAATGAAGAAAACGCAACAGTAACACCAACATTCCAAGTAGGAATTTATGTAACTGTATTTTCCAACAAAACGCTACTAAAACTTCAGAGTTAGTAACTCAAAATTCTGAAGACACAACACTGGTCACTAAGCCTCACACAGCATTACGGAACTTCTAATAGCGATGAATAAAAGGTAACGTAACATCCATTCCTGGTGATTTCATGAAGCGTTTCTTGTGATTTTCTTGTCAACAATACAGAAGCAGTTTTCCACTGCCTTATTCTGGAATGTTTATAGATAGTCCTCTATTTATAAACATTCATTTAGCAACTGTTTGAAATTAAAATTTCACTGAATGTGGCTTATGATCCATCCTCACACTTACGACTGTTGCAGGATCAAAATTTGAGCACCTGTCAATCGTCATGATTCGTTTAACAAAGCAAATCATGGCAAAAAAAAATTGTAAAATCGGGCACAACTCACTTCATGATACCTTGCTTAGCAACTGAGATTCTGGTCCCAATTATAGTTGTTAGGACCAGAATCTCAGGTTGTTGAGGACTATCTATATTCTATAATATACCTATATGTACTGTTCTGTTTTACAAACGTGGTATTTTATAGAAATCTACCATCCAACTACTAATCAAGCAAGATCCTGCTTAACGACTGAGCACAGAGAACATCAGCCAAGTGTTACCAGGCCAGTGAGACAATTATCCATACTTAGCTCAGTTATCTACTTCATTTCCTGTGTCCCTTTGCCTCGATCAATATATTTCATCTGAAACTCTCAAACAACTTAAACATGCTTAGAAAGTGCAAAATCCTTATTGCCTCATCAAAGTGAAATTATACTAGCCCCAATATTATTGTGGTACATGGTGCTATACCTGATGAACACAAATATTGCATTTGTCACAGAACACCATCTCATTTCCATCTTCACCATCTGGAGACTGACAAACGTCACAGACAACATCCTCATCATACTCGATGCCAAGACCTTCCTCAGTCTCGATAGCATGATTCATATTGTCGTAACACCGTTGCTCAAATTCTTCCATGATCCTCTCCATGGTGTATTCATCTAGTTCAGGCATCCCTGGTTAATTTATATAAATACATTTAGTTTTCATATTCATGTTCTTTTTTACTTACCATCTAAGTTTAGCAATATAAACAATTAATGAAATCAAAGTGAAAAGGAAAGGAAAAAGACTTAGGTTAGATTTGATACTAACTACCACCTTATCTTAACTGCTACAATCAAACTGGCTATCACGTAGAGACAGTTTCATGATGTGAGACTGAAAGTAAAAAGTATATATAAAAATTAACCATCTTCCCAAATGCACATAAAAATTAAGATGTTGGATTTATTAATTTGCCTTGAATCAAAAAGGGCAAATGTATTTAAATAGGCAAATGTTAGCATAGCTAACATAGCTAATAACAGTGCGGATGAGTCAATGTTGTACCAGCCCTGAAAAATTCTTTCCTCAGGTTAGAGGAAGTAAAGATGTTAATTTGCAGGTTTCCAGGAATCCAAATCTGGGACACTTACATAACTCTGTGAACTGATTTTTGGACTGATATTCAGTGTTGTGAATTTATTTTAAAAACATTCCACACTACAAAATGCCAAGAAAAATTGCTTTTATTCAGGACCACTTTGCCCCAAAAGCTGAGCAGATGTATCATTTAACATGCTACTTGGTTATTTGGTGACGATCAGATGTGATGGGACTTCAAATTCTAATTTTCTGTAGCCTGCATGGCCATTACCATCATGTTGGAAGCTGCAGTCCAGCAATCAGTTGGAGATACTATACTATGACTCTACGTATCAAGTTACATTAAGCTGCTGCTTCTGTCTTCAGAACCCTTTAATTCTGTGATGAACATACAGTACTTCTAATCTTAGAAAATATATAACTTATTTTAATGTTAGTGATATAGTGACATAGGATTTGGACTTGGTATCCATCCTTTCTTTTGAAGTTGATAACATTTTTCCTATAGAAGCTTTATTTCCAAATATCTGATTCCTGAAAAAATCTGTTTGGGAGGCTTTATCCAATTATATTACTTCAGGCACAGTAGCCTCTTATAAGAAGAAATCTAAACAAAGCCTAAATTTCTTTCTTAATAGCTGGCACTACTGTGTGCTTCTAATAACAGTCTGATTTTCAATTTTACAGTAACTCTTTCAGGTTTCCGAATTCCTTAATAGTAGCTGTTATAATATCCCATACTTTAAGAATGATTATTTAATTTTAATAGTGATTAGATACTTCATAACAAATTGCAACAAAGCTTACTATAATACTGTCATAAATTCTATATTGTGTTGTTCTCAATCAAAGAGATGCAAGGCTGGTTTACTGTAATTTGTTATATGTATATATGAGACTGCTCTTCAAATCAATCCAGAAAGGCCAGCTGGCGCAGATCATGGTTAAAGATTCTTCGTCCACTTCATGCCAATTATAAAGAACCTCACGATCAGTTTTCTTCTAGCTCAGTTTAAATTCATTCTTACTGATCCATATAGAAATCTGTTCTATGACTATGATGCCCTTTTTTGAAACTACTTTCACCAGATAAAACTTTCTCCTATTAAGTTTGTAGAAAATCTTAAACACTTGGCTCTTCTAGAGGGGTCTTGGAAAATAGGAGGTAAACTACTCCTAACATGTAGGTACCTTTTTAAATGTAGTTGGAATCTTCAGTTTGTCTTAAAATATGTATGTATGTATGTACGTACAGGTAGTATTGAACTTACAACCACAATTGATCTTCAAATTTCCACTGATAAGCAAGACAGTTGTTCACTGCGTTTTGCCCCATTTTATGACCTTCTTTGCCACAGTTGTTAAGTGAATCACTGTAATTGTCATGTTAGAAGCATGGCTGCTAAGTGAATCTGGCTTCCCCACTGACTTTGCTTTTCAGAAGAATGTAAAAGGTAAATGTAAAAATGTAAGAATGATTCTGAGACACCGCAACTATCATAAACATATGCCAGTTGCTAAGCATTCAAATTGTGATCATAGGGGGCTGTAATGGTCATGAGTGTGAAAAGCAGTCATAAGTCACTTTTTTCCAGTGCCATTTTAACTTCGAACAGTCACTAAACAAATGGTTGTAAGTCAAGGATTGCCTGTATACGTATATGTATTTAAAACAGTAAGACTTTGGTTGGCTTACAAAGGAAAATGACAAAAATAAAACCATAAAAAATAGAACAGTAAATATATATAGATTTTTTTCCAAGCAAGCCAGCAATAATTGGTTAAAATATATTCTACCCACCCTAGAAAAGATCAAAAGATCTTGCTGAAGCTATGCAACTGCAACTGTTCAAAGATATATGATTGCATCTAGTACCATCCCATGTTTTTAGATTTCAAATCCTAAACAGCATGACTGTGTTATTAATTCACATAATATTAAGCAGGAACTGGTGTTCCTGACATGCTTCTCCTTTTCTTCCAGATTTCCGATAAATCTCAAAAATCCTAACTTTGAGTATATATCTGAGATGTCAACAATTGTATAAACATACAATTTGTTTATACACACTTTTTCTCTCCACCTCTTCCATCCAGAAACTACAAATGAGCCCCATATAGTATGCTGGCTAGTTCAGGAATCCTACCTCAACTCCTCCGTTACTTCTCTAACCTGGGCCTGTAACTGGAACTAGCACTTACCCATCTCTCGGAATTCTTCATTGGCCAGTTCCAGCCATGCTACATCCATGTAGTTAAGGTCATAGCGGCACACACTCTCTGCCAAAGTTCGAATGTCAACATATCCAAGTTCAGGGGGCTCAGATCCTGAAGACAAGATGTATTTCCGAGGTCTTGAAAATACAACAGCTTTTGTTTCAGACACAATCCTGAAAGTGTAGCAAACAGGTGTTCATTGCAATAATCCTTCTAAAACAGGGGTGTCAAACTCGCGGCGTCACATGATGTATCGAGATTTTGTTTTCCCTTCACTAAACCGGGTGTAGGCATGGCCAGCACGTGATGCATCTGGGCCGCGGGCCACGAGGTTCACAGCCCTGTTCTATAAGTACCAGAACCTCAGTCTTTCCATACTGCTACTGCTGAAGGCTTTGAATTAAACTATATTCCATCTCACCCCAAACAAGAAAATACATTATGTCTGATTTTTCTATTCTACAAAGCTGAATTTTTTTCTTCACTTAAGACTCTCTCAATATTTTCAGAAAATATTGAAGATATAAGGTAATATAAAAAGGCCTAATACCTCAGTAACAAAAAATAAGCAAAGGAGACATATATTTTTCCTGTTATTTTGTGTCACCATAGGCAGAAGTGTTAAATTAATTATGTTATAGAATCATTCAATTGGGGAGACTATTGCAGAGGAGTTAATAATTTTAGAATATCTTATTATTTTAATTATGTCAGAAATTCATCTAAACTCACTATTTTTAACTGCAATTTTGGCATTATAATTCCAGGGGAGTTGGTGGTAGGGAAGAAATGAAAGGCTTGAGACACCACCACAGCATGTAAAATGTACCATGTATGGATTTTTAAAAATTAGCCTTTTTCTTTTAATGTTTATTTTATTTTATGCATACCCTTGTAAGCATATATAACAGTTTTTATATTTTATAATCACAATTGTAGTTTCTGCTTTGTATTTATGCTTAATATAATCATATAATACTCTGTACAGGTAGTTCTCAACTTATGACCACAATTGAACCCAAAATTTCTGGTGCTATGTGAGACATTTGTTAAGTGAGTTTTGCTCCATTTTACAACCTTTCTTGCCACGTTTGTTGTTATATTAGTAACATGGTTGTTAAGTGAATCTGGCTCCCACATTGACTTTGCTTGTCAGAGAGTCACAAAAGGTGATCACATAATCTCCAAACAAAGCAACCAACATAAATTAGACAGTTGCCAAGCATCTGAATTTTGATCATTATGATCATGGGGATGCTGTAACAGTCGTAAGTGTGAAAAACAGTCATAAATCACTGTTTTCAATGTCGTAACTTCAAAGAGTCATTAAATGAATTGTAAATCAAGGACTACCTATACAAGTAGTCCTTGACTTATGACCACAATTGAGCACACAATTTATGTTGTTACATAAGAGATATTTGTTGTGAAATTTTACCCCATTTTACGATTTTTCTTGCCACAGTTGTTAAGTGAGTCACTGCAGTTGATAAGGTAGTAACCCAGTTGTTAAGTGAATCTGGCTTCCCCGTTGACTTTGTCAGAAGATCACAAAAGGTGATCACATGAGCTTGGGGTCATAAATATGAACCAATTGCCAAGCATCTGAATTTTGATCATAGTCATAACTGTGAAAAATGGCCATAAGTCACATTTTTCAGTGCTGTTGTAACTTTGAACGGTCACTATAAACGAATTGTTGGAAGTCAAGGACTACCTGTACTATATAATGGTGTTAATGTAAGAACCCTGGAGAAGGACAGCAGCTCAGATTTCTAATTTACAGGTCTGGTAGTATCATGTGTTGAGCCATGAAATTATATCAGAGCAATTTCACTGTTACAGAATCTACAAATATAGTTCTCCAGTGAAATCTACATACTGATAAATGTGCATAGGTAGCATGTGATAAAACTTTCTAAAACTACAAAGAAAAATTAATATTTATCATTGTCAATAATTATGTAATACAGCTTGATAGATGGTGTTTAAGATTTTACCAAAATTAGGGCATGATCTACTCCTATTATAAGAACAGATCAGAGCATCAAATACTGTCATAAACTTAATGGAGAATTCTTTTTCCTCCACTTTCCCACACTAAACAAATCGCATAGCATACCACACAATGAAAATTCACATTATATGGTTGTAGCAGGAGCAGAACTGTGTATGGAAGGAGTGCTTAATACCCAGTCACTTCTGAACAATCAGAAATTGTAACAGCATTTACTAAGAGGTAAGTGGAAAGTAGGGAAGCCTACATGTTTTTTTTGAAATCCACAGATCATACCCGAATTTGAATTTGCATGAAGTAAATTAATTTAGACAAAAACTACAAGAAATCATACAATATCCCTCACAATGAGATCAAAGGGTAATCATTATTATATACAAAAATGCAATTGTGTTGTTCCTAAAGCAATTTCACATACTCTTCTATGAAAATCTCCCTGAACTGCTCATTTTTATAATATTTAAATTCCACACTATATTCATCAATATTCTAGATTTCAAAGTCACCAATGTGAGTAGTTTTAAAAATGAAGCTCTTTTAAACTTAAGAACGCAAAACTGCATGCAGAAAGGGTGTGGTTTATTTCTCACTAGCTGATTACCCGGCCTTGCTCGGGTATTTTTTTATTTTTCCCCCTCCTCCCTCTTCCTCCCGGTGGGCGATCCCGGCGCTGGCGACATCGGCCTGCGGCCGGATGGGCGATCCTGGTGCTGGCGACGTCGGCCTGGGGCCGGGCGGGTGACCACGCTGGCCGCAATCCCCGTGGAGGCACGCAAGGAGCGGCGCTCTCCCCTCCTCCGCTTTGGCCAGCCTGGGACTCTCCCTTGGGCTTCCTCGTTCGCTCCGCCTCCTTTTGAGTCCCTAGGGAGTTGGGCGGCATATAAATGCAACAAAATAAATAAATAAATAAACTGCGCACATGCGCAGTAGGGTTTTTTTGCGAGTCCCCACTTTGGGACCTTTTTTTGGGGTGTTCTGGGGTGTTTTGGGCTTCGGGACCCCGACAGGGACCTTCTCCGTGTCAAAAACTACCTGT
>JANHJO010002176.1:2149-13178 GCA_032468235.1 Pseudoxyrhopus heterurus | reverse complement strand
GTGCCCACTTTGGAAGCTTTTTTTGGGGTGTTCTGGGGTGTTTTGGGCTTCGGGACCCCGACAGGGACCTTCTCCGTATGGAAAACTACCTGTAGGGGAAAATTCAGGAATCTCTAGCTTGAATTCAAGATTTCTATAGAGCGCATACAAACTTACGTGCGCACCAGACTTCTGCTTTATATATATAGATTATCTCTACTTAAAAGAAACAAATGGCAGGTGACATGAAAAACCTTTGCCTGAAGCGCTCTGCATGTGCTACTGATTCAAGCAGATAATCTAATCTAGAAAGAATAATCTACTATTCAGCAGCTTCTCATATTCCTAAATTTATTACACTATTTAAATTAAAACACTAGATATATACATTTTTATTGATGTATTGACTAACATGGGTTCATTTTAGCTGTGTGATAAAGTATTTAAGAATTCTGCAGAGTATATTTTTGCTGCTCGTAGAATTTGTTGAATTTTATTATAAACAGCTTTGGGTTTTTATGCATACACACCCAGAAACAGACTTTCTGAAAAAATACAAGTCAGATTTAATCTCCGTACGGACATTACCTGCAGTATCTATCAAAATGTCTATTTTGTTAAGATTTAAAGTTTATGTCTCTAGAACTACTCCCCCTGTCCTCCATGCCACTTTCAAGTTTGAATTGTCAATTAATGCTTCAAATTCAGATGTGAGAAAGTTGCATTCACTTGCTTGTGAAGTCTGGACTGATATAGGAACAACTTGTACTGTTTCCAGCAAAAGGTTAAAGTGAACCTCCAGTTAGGAGGAAATATTTTTCTGGCAGTACAAGAGACTTCCTTCTGCCACTACATCAAGTTAAAAATAAGTCCTTAGCTTGCCATGTAAAGTGCTTAAGTTGTGAGTAGTAAATCTGCTGATGAGTAAGGTTTTGCTCACA
Source organism: Pseudoxyrhopus heterurus (assembly GCA_032468235.1). Taxonomy (NCBI): domain Eukaryota; kingdom Metazoa; phylum Chordata; class Lepidosauria; order Squamata; genus Pseudoxyrhopus; species Pseudoxyrhopus heterurus. The sequence continues at coordinate 12,258 of JANHJO010002176.1, read as the reverse complement.
TCTGCCACCTGAAATGAAGCTGCTGCAGTACTTTAACAGTGAAAAAGCAGTTACTGGGAAGTATTCCATTTCACACAGCAATTATATTATGGAATTATTAGAACATCTATTAAAATACCACCAACCAAACAATGAATTTACATGACATGCTGAGTTCTTGTTCATTAACTCTTACATCACTTTAATAACGGGAAGTAATCCAGTTATTAGTATTAATCCTAAAGAAGATTAAGACCCTGCCTTTTTTTTTCATAGATAGCACATACCGAGATAAATCCAAATTATGGAACACTATACTTTCAGAATAACGAAGTATATTTTTTAAAAAAGTTGTTTAAAAGGTGAAGGGGATGCGTTTGTTTCCTTTTTCTAACGGGCTGCACCAAAATTATACCTGGCTACTGGTTCTGGTATAGTCCCTGGGCTGACTGGCACCTGAACACCTTTCTCCCATTCTTGTCTCCAGGGATCTGCCAGCACATAATACTCATCAGGATTCAGCTGGGAAGAATCAGGCAGCTTCATAGCAGTGATCAGGTCTGTCCTAAACACCTGGAAAGACACAGAGAAAGAGAAATGACTAGACGACCCATGACACATTGAGGCATCATTTCAGACATATTTCCTTACCAGATCCTCAACATCTTCAACAATAGTAGAGCTCCTAATGTACTTTAAATGTTTTTAAAAACTCAGGGAGATAGTCAAAGACGTATCTGTCTTGAAAACAGCTTGTGTTGAACTGTATAGCACAGTCAGATCAGGAGGTGACCACATGTTTTCTGATATTTTGTACTGTGTCATAAAATCTTTATGATAATTCTATGTCATGTTTTCTTTACAAAATTTGTCAAATTTCAATTTCATTAGAGTCATGGGTTCCAGATTTTGGTGCATTCCGTAAGCTAGCCCACTTGAGGTACCTTGGTTCCAAAATTGTTGCCCTACAATGCACTGTTTTGTCCAGTTAAAATTATGGGAACGAGAATTTTAGTAGTATATGGTTACAGTGACATGTCAAAAGTTTCCAGGAGAACAATGAAGAACAATGCATAACGAAAGGCTTCTCACCATTAACTAACATGCCCTTTCAAGTATCCAAATGTTCGTTTTTATTACCATGCTGAACCAGAAGTAAAAAAACATGTCCACCTTTGTATTAATGACCACCCCAATTCATACGATCCAATCAAAAAAGCTTTAATTATCAATTGTTCAAAGTCTTCCTAAATAAGTCCCCAAATAGAAACCCAAATACTGTAAATCTTCTTCTACTTAGTTCGAAGGGAAGTACTGTACCAAGTCACAGATTATTTTATTGATATCTTTTTTAAGCCAAGACCTGTATTTCCTAGTTTCAGAGTTTAAAGCTAATCATGCATCCATAGCCAACTATAAAACCTATCTACTTTATCTCGAATAGTTTAAATACTATTGAAAAATATATCTCAAAGGAAATATCAGTAACACAATCAGGCAAATTCTGGATAAAAGAAATAATGAAACTGAAGAAAAAATACATATCCTTACATTTCCACAAACCATCAATCTATATTGGCAACTACAATCTAATGACTCTGTGACATCTTTTTCAAAAGGTATGTGAGCACCAACTTTTCAGTACAATTATCATAATTTAAGAATAGAATAGGGTTTCAGGACTCAATATTTACTCAACCAATGTAAATTGTTGTCAGTATTCTTTCAACATGAACACTAGCTGTAAATAAAACTCAAGGGATGGTTGCCCTTATGTTGTATAGAGACCATTATAGCACTTTAAAAAGTACAATGAAAATTGAGCCTAAAGCCATGCTATCAGTTACCCATTAATTTATTCCTATGTTACACATTCATTTATTCCTAGGCACCCAGCTGATCAAAGCAAGATCTGTGCCTATTTCAATTGAAATATTAATCTGTACAAGCACTATGCCATTGGGAAGAACATCACTGAAGTTGAAGATGTACACCTCCTGCAGAAGGTGATATATTTCTCAGAAGCGGGAAGAGCAGAAGCAAGTCACAATGCATATCCACAAACACATGTATATTCATATTATGTTGGCTGAGAATTCTGGAAATCCCACAGGTCTCAGGGAAGACTAGTATGAACCAAACCGAAGTCCAAACCAAACTAGATACATACAGGCAGTCCTCAACTTACAACAGTTTGTTTAATGACCAAAGTTACAATGGCACTGAAAAAAGTGACCTATGACTGTTTTTCACGTGTGTAACTGTTGCTGCATCCCCATGGTCACATGATAAAAATTCAAAGACTTGGCAACTGAGCCATATTTATGACAGTTGCAGTATCACAGGGTCAAGTGATCACCTTTTGCGACCTTCCAACAAGCAAAGTCAATAGGGAAGCCAGGTTCACTTAACAACTATGTTACTAACTTAAGAACTGCAGTGGTTCACTCAACAACTGTAGCAAGAAAGGTCGTAAAATGGGGCAAAACTCACTTAAAAAATGACTAACTCAGCAACAGAAATTTTGGGCTCAATTGAGGTCCCAAGTTGAGAACTACCTGTATTATCTATAATGACTTTTCAATACAAATATTCCTATCAACAGAGACGTTTTGAATCAATATGTTTTAAAAGCTACAATATAATCTACCATTCAGATGCCTTGGCTCAAAACTTTGCTTTAGACCTGCATGCATTAAAAAGTAGTAGTGTACATTGGACAATATAAGATTCAATCGACTACAAAGAAACAGAGATGGAATCCTCATAATGCCTTGTGTCCCAACAGGAGTATACATCTGTATCGAACGGACCTCAACTTATGACCATTTGTTCAGTGACTGTTTGAAGTTATGGAGGCACTAAATGAAGGGACTTATGACTTGTCCCTGAGGATACACTTGCTTCAGCGCCCCAATGGTCACATTATCAAAATTTGGGTGTCTGGCAACTTGCCCACACTTATGAACATAGTAGCACTTTAGCTCCTCTCAGCCACCTATCTCTTCTCCATCTATACTCTTCTAACTTCCTACCTTCTGCCGCCCCTGCTGTCCTTCACATCTTATGCTATGATATCTGCTACAGACCAAGCATGCCCAGCCAGGTCCTTTGCAAGGCAGTTGTTGGTCACACAAGGGTTTCTTCCCAAGGTTGCACACAGCAATTTCCTGTGAGGAGGATGGCCTTATGTGGCCGGCTGCCTTGTCAAGGGCCAGGGAGGACATACCTCATCACCAACAGGAGCAAGAAGACAGCAAAAGTCAACATAGGGTAGCAATCCCTCAGAGTGCAGGGTGGTGAGGTTGACTGCAGCTGGTTGTATCTGAATTTTCCCAGGGCAGGTGTGGCTTTGTGCCACACTGCTGTGCTGGCTGCCATTTTGCGCCAAGGTACTGGGCTAAGTCTTCCTGGAGAGTCTATGGCTTTGCACTGTGGCCCAGGGGCTTCTTGCAGCCCCAGAGCTATGGCGCGCCAAACTTTTGAGTCAGTGTGGCAAGCAGCCCCACAGCAATCCGATTCTGGGGGTACTTGCTGCCCCAAGGCAGGGTGCAGGGCAATCAAAATGGTAGAAAGGGGTGGGCAGAATAGGCAGTTGGGGGGAGTGGAAGGCGAAGCAGTCCCTTAACTTACTGAGGCTTGGATTAATGTGGATCCTCAGTTAAAGACTAGTGAAATTAGGTTAACAATGGCAAAGTGGAGTACCACTGCTAAGCGATGTGGTCATGTGACATCACACTTCACAACTACATCATTTACGATGTCCCACCTGTGGTCGTAAGTCAAGGACTACCTCAATAGTGCACTTGCATGGTTCCGTCAATCTATTTTTTATTTATCTGTTCAAGCTAGAACTATAAAGTGGTAAGCCTTAAAAGAAGGGCTATAAATGCTTCTTTCAACATAAGCCTGACCACAAAATATTACAAAGTAACAAAAATAATTCAAGACCAGCATTCCATCCACAACCTGTGAATTAACTATCTGCTGAATGCCATGGGTCACATGAGTTTTAAAATAGGCTGGGACGGGGTAAAATAGATATTAAGTAAATTTGCTATAGAGAAATTAGATCACTTCATGAAATGACAGCAAGAATCACTTACACATCAATCGCTTTAGAAGAACTGAGCTCTTACTTAAAAGCAATCTGTTCAAGAATGGGGAGAGAGACAAGAGCAGCAAAACACTGCTTATTTGGCTGAAATAACTGAAACCACATATCATGGAATAAATCTCAATAATTCAACTAACATATTCAAAACAAATGCTCTGAAAATGATTCTACACATTTTACAAACACTGCTGGTGGTAATGTAAATATGTTTCACACATCTTGCCTCATAAATTAATTCATCTTGCAACTCTGAATGATCTGAATCATTCCTCTTTCATTTACAAGCATTATGCACATTTTATTTACAGATTGTTTAATTCATCTGGATTAACACCAAAATTATAAATAAATATTTTCCTGGTTAGGCTTCATCCAGAATAAGAGTATTACATCCAAACAGGAATATCTAAGTAATTTAAGATTGATTTGTCCAACTTGGTGTCTCCCAGTTGTCACTGCAATTGAACCTTCAGAGCTACCCAGAGTTGACTGGAATCAGGTGGCATCAGAACTGAATAAATAGTAAATAGTTTCTGGGACTGCAACTTTAAGAACTGGCTATAAATTCTGAGGGTCTCAGGCTGAGAAAGACTGATTTAAGATTCCACTTTTCCTATCACCCACAATCAAATTCGAAGGATGGGCAGAGGCACGAAAAACCTTTCACATAGCATCGATTAGATAGGGTAGCTCCTGCTCTAAGTTGGAGTAGGGAACACTCCCTAAAAACCATTCTTGAAATCACTTTGAAAATAAGTGTATATGTGTGTGTATTTCTGTGTGCACGTGTGTGTGTGTGTGTGTGTGTGTCTGTGTGTGTGTGTGTGTGTGTACAGTATGAATGTGTGTGTGTGTGCGCGCACGCTTGCCTGGTAGAGAAAAAAATATCCAGACAGAAGTATATGCCAGACATCCAGGACGTTTATATGTGTATTGATTTTGGCTAGCTCAGAGAAAAACACCACACTGTGAGTATTTCTGCACCTGAACATTGTGAAGAGTTGGCTACAAGACAAAAGAGAATTTAATGGAACATCAAGGATATAATTTCCAAGAATCAACAATCTGACTACCATTCCTGCTGTTCTGCAGATGCAATCAGCATGCCTAGAGACAATCATGTAAAATTACTATATCTAAACAGTGAATGGTACACAACTCTTCACCTATCACTTTTAATGCCTAAAAAGCTTGTTTTTCTTTTCTATTTTCATCACTTTTTTTTTCTCTTTCACACTGCATCTTTTATAGATGACAGCCTAGTTTGCTGTTAATCTTATGCTGCTCTTTGAGACTCTTTTCAGCTGAAGAACAAGATAAAACACACTGATTAATTAAATATAGAGAACTTTGCAAGTAAGATTTTGCAGTTAATCCACTGAAACAAGGCTCAATATAAATCATAGAGAATACATGCATGTACATAAAAAAAGGAAAGAAAAGGGAAAACTCTAATTAGAATTAGAAGAATACATTACAACAACTCTATCTTATGGTAGCTCTTTTTCCAACATAAACACTCCATCAATAAATAATGTCCAATCTGTTTTGATAAATAACCACCTGCCACAACCTGTAATGGCAACAGTGACCTTTATATAAGTAATACAGAATAAAAGTTAAAAGTTTATTTCAGAAACATCCAACTAAGTAAATATTAATATTTTCTACTCTGACACTCAAAGAAGGTGACCATTTGTATTTCTTATACCAGTTTGCATGTTACCAAATCCACTGTGAAAGGGCAAAACAAATTCACATTTCCTGCTTTTCTGCAGGAAAAAATGCACAAGGAACATTTAACAAGACAAATGCATCTAATTTCACTTCGCTAAACGAAAGTTCTTATTTATCAATCTGCTGTAAAGATTAACAACATACAGAAAACACTCCTAAATAACATTTCCACTCTTTACCAACAAATTGGGGAAGGGGGAAAAAGGAAAGGAAAGGAAAAGAAAAGAAAAGAAAAGAAAAGAAAAGAAAAGAAAAGAAAAGAAAAGAAAATTGGGTTGGTGCTAAACCAATCCAATATTCATGGCTAAATAACTAACTTGATGCTGGCAGGGACTGTGGCAGCAGCTGAGCTCCCTGATCTCCTGGCCAGAAGAAAGGTTGCTGGGTGCCAGCTGAGATGGAGCGGAAAAGGAAAGAAAAAGAAGTATTAGGAAAAAAAATACATCTGTATTTCAGCAAGATGCCATGATAGATATCAAAGTAATACCTCTGATGGTTTTCGGTCTTTACTCTTAGAGCATGAACTCCTCTGAGGCTGAGATCTAGAATGCTGGGACCAGGTTGATAAGCCTAGAAAACAGAAAGAAATATAGCTGAGAATGTACATGCTCCAAATCCATACAAAATATGGATTTGTTTTTCATCTTTTAATAATGGACTTGTGTACTGTTGGGTGATCCTGTCAAAATTACAGTTTTGATTTTGAGGAAAAAAAATTAAAGCATGAAAATTCTACAAACATTCATTTTCCTTAAATTACAATGCTGATTTTAGGCATTAACTTAGATATTTCTTATGGAAATGACAATTATTTGTATTTATACAGTATCAACCCAAACAATACTGAATAAAAAATTGAAAATCAATCAATCAATCAATTTCTTGCCTGTTTCCAGGTTGCATTAATTTTTCCAACTCTTCTGGGATTAAACTATAAACAGTTCCAAATTTTAACTTCATGAATGCCAAAAGAAAAAGAAAAGAAAAACATTCCATGCAAAATTACAAAATTAATGAAATACTGAACAAACCCTTATCATTAAAAACTCAAAAATACCAAAATAAAACAGTAAAAAACCAGTAAAAACTGAAACAAGAATACTAATGCTTTGGAACTACTTTTATAAAAGAAATTAATTTACCATCTTCTGTATAGATATTATTATAAAGAAATTTTCTTTTCTTACTCTTACTTTCTCACTTATTTCATAGTTAATTAAAAGTTCTAAATCTAGTGGTTTACTAAAAAAGGCAAAATTACAGACACTCATATTGGAGCTTTGTAACACTTGGACATGTCAATACATTGTCCTCTACAAATAGCTGGAGTACAGAAACCAGAAAACACTGATGACATTGGAACTAAAAGTAAAAGATTTTTTCACAATCTAGAGTCATAGGATATATATTTGAAGCACCTATCAATCATAAATTCAGGTAGCCCTGGATTTACAACCACAATTAGAACTGGAATCTCAGTCGTTGAGCAAGGCAGAAGCCATATAAGTTCTTCACTCATCAAACATAATCCCAGCAATTTCACTTGCAATTGTTAAGTAAACTCCCTGTTATTAAAAGAAAAGAGCTTAATAATAAAAAGGTTTCAGTTCTGTGTGGAGCTGAAATGGTTCTGTCAGGCAGCTCCTTGGAAGTGAAAAGACTGCCTGCCAGAGGGTTTCAGCTCTGCAAGGACTTGGAATTTTCTCTGTAGGTAGCCCCTTTGCTTTCAAATGTTCCTACAACCCATTGAAGGATATCCCCTTCCCTCCATGCACAGGAGAAATTTTTCGTAAGACTGCAGGAATTAAACTGAAATGTTCAAGAACTCCTACAACTTAACGAAGGATTTCAGCTCTTCTCCATCCTCTCTGCTCTCTGCTGGATTCTCCATGACTTTCTGAGGAAGCCAACGGAAAAGACCACAAATGGCCATCACATGGCTGTGTCAGGCATGGCATCGCATGGTCAAAAATATGAACAAGTTGGCCCATGCCCAAAATGTGATCAAGTGACCAGACGGAAGGAAAACAGCACAATGTTTTTACAATGGCCAGAAGTGCTTTACAGGCCATAAACACACCCTTTCTGAGGCTATGTTAACTTTAACAGTTGTTAAAAAAAAGAGAGTTGTAAGTCAAGAAGAATCTTTAACAACTGCTAGCTGAAAAACAGGCATTGTTTTTTGACATAAGAAGCACTTATTTGAACAATTTGATTTGGCAACTGGTTGATATTTATGACGGTTGCAATATCCCAGGATCATGTGATCACCTTTTATGACCTTCTCACAAGCAAAGTCAATGGGGAAGCCAGATTCACTTAACTATGTTACTAACTTAACAACTGCAGTGATTCATTTAACAACTGTAGCAAGAAAGGTCGTAAAATGGCACAAAACTCACTTAACAACTGTGTTCCTCAGCAACAGAAATTTTGGCTCAATTGTGGTCATAAATCAAGGACTAGCTGTAAAAAAGATATCTCTCAAAATGCATTTGTTCACTGGTTAATGAAACTATAAATATTTATTTCAAGCAACAACATCAAGCTCACTGAAGTCAAGGAAAATGTTAGAAGCGAATATACCTTGAGAGTGAAGAAGATCTTAAAGTCCAAACTCAGTGGAGGAAACACCATCATGGTAATTAATACCCAGGCAATTCCAGTCATTAGATACCCAGCCGGAATAGTGAACGAGACTCAAGCAGAACTAAATGACCTGGCCAGGAAGACCCAAAGAATAATGATAATGAATCGTACTCTTCATCCATGCCACAACGCTGACACACTTACCAAGGAAAATAAATGGGCACGGAATGTTTGTTACAAGTACATTAGATGATTGAAAAAGTGTTGTAAGAATGCACTGAAGCTAATATATCATGATGCCTTACTGAATACTAGAGACCAAACTGGCCTACAAAGAAAGGCCAAATGAAGAAGAGAAAAGTGATATGGCAAGGGGAAGTATTACATGGCTTGAACGTTAAAAAAAAAAGGCAGCCAAAGCAGGTAACAAAAAGAACTGGCAATGGCTAACAGCAAGAAAATTGAAGCAAGGGCGAGGGGCTAATTCTGGCTGCATAAGACCAAGCTTTAAAAACAAATCCATACAAAGACAAAATTGACAAGAAAATAACACACAACAAATGCTGCCTTTGCAAAGAAGCTGAAGTGGGCCATTTAGTTGCCTACTGAATTTTGCACAGACAATAGAATAACAAAGCAACAACAGTGCATTGAAGTATCTGCAAGAAACACCATTAGCAAAGAACTGGTGGAACTACAAAATATCCAAAAGTAGTAGAAAATAAAGAAGCTAAATTGTGCTGGCACTTTAGAATTCAAACAAATAGGCAGCTGTCACATAAGACCCCAGACTTAACAACTGTCGATAAGTAAGACAAAAATATCTGAATAATGAACATGGCAGTACCTGGACAGCAGATTAGAAGAGAAAGAACTGGAGAAGATAGCAAAGTTTAAAGACCCGAAAATAGAAACAGAACAACTGTGGCAAAATAAAGCAAAAGTATTACGAATAGGGGGATGTGATGGCTCAGAGCTTAAAAACGCTGAGCTTGTCAGCTGGAAAGCTGACAGCCTGGATTTGAGACCTGAGCGCCAACCTAACAGTTCGTAAGCATGCAAATGTGAATAGATTAATAGGTACCACTTCAGTAGGGAGGTGACAGAATTCCATGCCCCTTTGGAAAATGTATTTGGATAATGCTGGCTCCCTCAGCCAAGAAACGAAGGTAAGCACCGCACCCTACACTCAGTTACGATTTTTTTTTTCCAGTACCAATAGTAATAGGCACTTTGGGTGCAATTCCAAAACAACTGGAACACCACTTGAACACTATCGGCATTAACAAATTCAATCAATTGCAAAAGGTGGCTTTATTCAGAAAAGCTTACATCCTGCAGCAATATCTATAACACCATCAAACATCTACAGCTATCCCAGGTTCTTGGGAAGGACTCAATAGGCAGACAAAAATACCAAATCCAGTCTGAACATCTGGCTGACTGTGTGAAGGATCATACAATAAAGTCATCTTCCTTTTTCCTTGATTAATTTGTGCTTGGATTCCCCAGCAGGAACAATTAGGCAAATAGTGAAATTACCTGTTTGAAATATCAGGTAATGGGTTCATAGAAAATTGGTTATATTTGCAGATGGCAAATCAGAATTGACCAATAAACCTGAATCTTCTCTCTCTCTCTCTCTCTCTCTCTCTCTCTCTCTCTCTGTGTGGGTGTGTGTGTGTGT
>JANHJO010002175.1:174658-197798 GCA_032468235.1 Pseudoxyrhopus heterurus | reverse complement strand
ATCCCTCCCTCCCTCCACTTTGAAAATGTTCTGGAGATTTCCCAGAATAGTATGGTTATTGATGCTGAAGGTTTCAATAATCAAAGCAAATTGCTACTCCATCACACATCTTCAGTGAAAAACCTCCACTAGAACAAATGAAAGCATATGAAAGCTATAATACTATCTAATTAGATCCTTTTCTATATGGGGAAGGCAAAACCAGCTGTGTACTCTTTTCTGATTCATCACCTAGTTTCCTTCATTAATTAGTTCTTACCCATAATGGCAAAATCATGCACATGTTAAGGGAGACTTTACGCAAAACTAAGTATGGTTTATGACATTATGCTGTAAAATAATTCATGTAATATATAACCTGTTATTTCCCTTGTAGCCCAAAGTGAATTTTATTAAAATTCAGTACGATACAATTAAAACCTTTGCATTAAAAACATCTCGCTTCTCTAAATACTTCCGTTATATATGTCTGAATATAATTTTTATAATTCCAGGTAAGGAGAAGCTTCCCAAGTAAGGAATGCAGCGGGGTACTACAGAGAGATACTGGAGGGCTTGGGAGGGCCAGAACAGGCCATGTGTGAACTTGGGGCGGGGGGCAGGAAAGGGCTTGATGCAGCCTGCCTGGGGGCTGAGGAAGGTCAGAGAGTAGATGACACAGCAGGGCATGAGCCCAGGAAGGCTGGTGAGTTGGTGGTGTACCACAACCCCAGGAAGGATGAGACCAAATTACCAGAGGGACTTGTGACCTTCCCATTGATTTTGCTTATGGAAAGCTAGCGGGGAGGGTCACAAACGGTGTCCATGAGACATTGCAAGAGTTATAAGGGTAAGCTGTTCGCCCAGTGACCAAATCATGATCACGTGACCGTGAGTTGCTGCGATGGCTGGAACTTCAAATACTGGTTATAAGTACCAGACTTGTTCAGTGCCATTGAAAGTTTGAATAGTCGCTGAAAGAGCAGTACTACCGGTACTTGACATTTTCTGCTGTCTGCTGTTTAATATATGTAGAGTTTTGATGTATGTAGAATTTCTTTTTTGTTTTAAAGGCCTTACTTAGAATGCCTATGTCTGACTTTGCAATGTAGTTTAAAACAGCGTCCCACTCATCCTTTTGGGCACCAGGGACTGGTCCCATGGAGAGAGGGGTTGTGGTTAGGCATGCTGCCTGCATTCCGTAGATGGGGCATCGCTTGTTTGCGCGGCCCAGTTTCTGGCATGCTGCTGATTGGTGCCGGTCCAGGGGACCCCTGGTTTAAAAAGATAGTCCACAAAGTGCAAGATGAAACCGAGTAAAAAATATGTTCAGAAATAAGCTCCTTTTACAACAGCATGTCTCTCCTACAATGCTTGAAAAGCAAGAACATCTGGAAAAATTGTTGTATTGGTAATAGCATGCATGTTCTGTTCTGCCTTCTGAGTAGTTGAAACTCCTCCTCTGTGGTCTAATTAAGTCTGATATAACAAGTTATTTACATTAATGATTATTACTGTTCGTTTGCTAACAATAATAATTACTGTAAAATATTAGAAGTACTTCTTTACATAAATGTTTTAGGCATGAGACCCTTCTCATTTTGGCTATATAACTCTCAATATTATCCCCCCCCCCCTTTGGCCAGTTTCCAGCTGTTGCGGATTTAAAAACTAGACTTATCCCAAATTCCTTTTCATTTGTGAGGCTGATTTTAGTCTACAAATAACAAATACATAATCATATCCATAATCATTGCCTTCTGCCCCTAGGTTTATATTAGTGTCCTTGAAAATTAAAATAGTATAATAACATCTGAAGGGCCCCATATCCTTTTATTTATCAATTTGCTTCTCTAATTTTTTTCCACTCCTTTTCCACATAGGGATGTTTGTTCCCAAAATAGGAGCTAACCTCTTATCTGTTTATGTACATTTCCCTTTGCATTGTACCCAAATAATATAAGGCATTACTTGCATCTTATAATAAAATAAAACCATTTGTTTTGTTTTGTTTTTTAAAGTAATTGCAAAGCATAAAAATATACTTTTTCTCCTTTTGAAAGTGGCTACTGCAAAGCGAATTCTAACCTTTTCATGTATTTGGAGATAATATATTTGGTGCTACATCTTCTCATTATTTCATTTTGAAATAACTTTAACGTACCCTTCTACTTTAATTATAACTAATGTGGTATATTAGAAATAATGTATTTATGGTGTAGTAATAGGATTTGGGTCTGTTCACGCCTCAATAAAATTCCATTGATTTTGGAATTCCAAAATTCCAAAATTCCAAAACCTATGCAGTGTTTGAACACTTTGTATATATAAACCTATGTATTTATGGTATAAGAGTTTTGAAAATACAGATAGTAGGAAACAATTAGATTGTTACTAAGGAGTGTAGTCTTGTGATAGAATCTCCTTCTCTTTAATATTCTATTCTGTGAACATAGTGACCGAGCTGGGGGGAAAAAAAGTTAATGATCTATTTTAATGTAAATTCTAATCTTGGGTCATATCACTCCTTTTTTGTGTGAGAGATTTTATAAAATACCTTGCCTTACTCTGATATATAACAGATGTTTTTGGCAGCAACTCCTGACGATTAGCATGCAGACTCAGTATGATGAAAGTCCTGTGTTAAGAGAGCATTTGCTCTAGGATAACATGTTTTCATTTACTTTAAATTAACATTCTTTGTTCATTTGTTTTACGTTGCCATGATAAATTTTCTAGCCCCTCTAGTTCAAATAAGGTACTTAAATTTATATTTTGTCATTGAGTTTATTGGGAACCGGTTTTATAGATGTCTTCATCAGCTTCTCTCGCGTTTCTCCTGCCTTGCAGTTCGAGTTCTTGTTAGTTGTTCAAGGGACTCTAGTTTGTTATCCTGTTCCAACATCCCATTTAAAAAAAAAAATTAAGAAAATCCTGGTCCTTTCCTATGTCCTTTCCTTCTGTACTCAAAAGTAGATTTGCATATTGCTTCTTCGTCAGCAGTGACCCTGGCAGTGTCACAAGCGCAGGGAGAATTGTCTGGTATTCTGTATTTTGTACTTGCTTCACTGTTTGTTCAAATTCTACACGATTTGTTACAGCATGCTTCAGGGTTCTTTTTCAGTCTTCAGAGATTTAGCTTAAGTCATAATATAAGAATCTGTTGGTGGCAGAACTGAATTTGTACAGAATGACTTCAGTTACAGTGCTGTTCTTCCAAATTGTTTTGAACCTCTTCATCTGTCATTCATTTGCAACAAGCATTGCCAGGTCATTTTTAATTGCTCCCGAGAGCTGATCAATCCGTATAAGATCCTTTGTTGTTGTTGTCTTCATAGTTTGTACCTGTTGAAGGAAATATTTCTGGGCACATCAGCATTGTTTCTTGGACCTCATCAAAAGCTATCTTAAACACCATCTCATTATTGAAATTGTCCCTTTTTATTGCATTTCCTGGATTTCTCTGAACATTTGCAATTAGTCTTCTATGTCTTCTATCTTTTGAAACCATATGGATCAGTTTAAAGCTCAGTACTGTGGAGTATCTTAATGTAAAGTACGTGTAACAATAAACAATGGATATTTGTTTATTATACAGAAAGCCTTTTTATATACAGTAGCTCACTTCAGCTCTAAGGTTTGCATAAGGAAATAGGATAAAATATATTTGTAAATATTTGTGTATTGGTACATGTACCTTCATGTCAGTGTTGATTCCTGATGACCGTTTGGACTAGTCCATGCAGGGTTTTTTTTACAGGGTTTTTCAAAATCGGTTTGCTATTACCACCTACTCAGGGCTAAGAGAGAATATCTGGCCCAAAGTCACCCTCTGGTTTAATGCCTAAGGCTGGATTAGAACTCAGTTTCTTGGTTTGTAGTTTGGTGTTTTAACCACTGCATCAAACTGGCTCTTATTATTTTTTCCATTAGGCAACTCTAAGTTCTTTGAAAGTTCAATTAATTATCAATTAGAAATTGCAGAATTGGCAATTCTATATTTTTTTTTAGTAAAAATTAGTTCAACATTAGCTTGGTATATAACTGCAGACTTCATCATGCCTTTAGCCAGCCTATTGTTTTCTCTATAGGAAACAATTTATACTTAGACTGGTAGATAAAAATAGACCAAACTTCAATCAGTCAATCAATCAATTTTATTTTGTTCTTTCACTAGCATAAATTATAGAACAAAACAAAATTAATCACAACTTTATGAAATATTTTATAACATGAAGGCACTGAATAATATTAAATGTTAATAACATAAAATACCTATGAGAATAAGATCTATAAACCAATTACTACAAGCATATAACATAAAATGCATTTACTACAGTATAAAATACCCATGAGATTAAGATCCATAAACAAAAAAAAAATCTTTCAAGCAAATAGCCTATATACATCTAAATCCTATAAACTATTTATTAAATTTATAATGCACTATAACATACTTATAAAATTAAATCTATAAAACTGAAAAAACTTAAATAGGTAAGTTAATTGATTTAAGGTCTGTGAAATATTCTAACTTAACCAAAATCAAAATATAAATATTGAATATTTCTAGTCCAGTTTACATGTATTGCCTACTGTATTCTGTATGTAATGCACAAAACCTATTGTAAATAATGGAAGACTTAGTATCCAGAAATCATCCCTGGACATGGTATTCTTAAGTAATATCTGCTGTAAACATTTATAATATGTACAGTGAATGGTATCATGTTTACTAGTTTCTGCTCACAACGATACAAATGGTCCATGAAAGGAATCTTTCTGCATCTACCTTCAAACACAGGCAAAAGAACAGCACTGAAACTTAGTTTTGTTTTTACCTCTTTTGTCTCTACAAACATTCGTTCAACATTTTAATGGTGTGAAATAGATGGAAAGATCAAAAAGATATCCTGATCTAAAGACTACAGAAATTGACATAGATAGGACTAGTGACAACTTTGAGGAAGAAGTTGAGACTGAGCTATCTGAAATATGGAGAACAAAGCCATTGACTTGTTTCTTCCTTTGAGTAATCTTTTGAACAAGCCCGTTCCAATGTAATACCATCTAATATCTGATAAGGCTCAGGGTGCCTAACTGGAGGCTGTCCATCACTCTACCCATGCACCTATTTCCAAATCTTCAGAAATGTTTTTGCTTCATTTTACAAGGGCATCACCATGGATGTGCTCATAAATGTGCTGAGTAATCTCAAACTGATAAACATAGGACAGAACAGAACAAAACAGAATAACAGAGTTGGAAGGGACCTTGGAGGTCTTGTGGTCGAAGCCCCTGCTCAGGTAGGAATCCCTATACCGTCTCCTCTTGCTGCCCAGTAGGTATCTGCACAAATTGACTTTAAGTTTTCTTTCTTTCTTTATTGATGGATTGATTGATCGCTCTACATGGGGCTACCCTTGAAAAGTGTTCGGAGGCTGCAGTTAGTCCAGAACGCAGCCGCGCGAGCAGTTGTGGGTGTACCTCAGTACACCCATGTAATACCTCTCTTGCGCGAGCTGCACTGGCTTCTGATTGGCCTCCGAGTTCAAGGTGTTGGTCATGACCTTAAAAGCCCTACATGGCTCAGGGCCAGGTTATCTGCGGGACCGCCTCCTACCACCATTTGCCTCCCAGCGCGTGGTTAGATCGCACAGGGTTGGCCTGCTGCGGGTCCCGTCAGCAAAACAATGTAAGCTGGCGGGCCCGCAGGGGAGGGCCTTCTCTGTGATGGCTCCGACCCTATGGAATGATCTTCCCCCAGAGATCAGGGGCATGTCTGGCCTGATACCCTTCCGCAAGGCACGCAAGACCTGGCTGTGCCGGCAGGCTTGGGGCTGAATCGTATGTTGAGAGAATGTTTCTATGCCTTTTTAACTTGTTGTTACCTTTTATATTGTTTTAATATGTTGTACGCCGCCCGGAGTCCTTCGGGAGTCGGGCGGCATATACATTTTATTAAAGATTATTAAAGATTGATGGATTGGTTGAGTTAGTTAGCTAGTTAGCTTATAGACTGTCCCAATCTATCACAACTCTGGGTGCCTCACAGAATAATACATGCATAGGCAAAAGAAGAAAGTTATGAAAAATGGACACCATCTAATAAATTTAAGCACAAGGAGTTTTTCTTTCACTCTAGCCCAGGGCCAGGGGAAAGAGCCAAGTTCTAGTTTTCGTTGTTGTTTAAAGTCAGGATCGGAACCATATGAATCTCACAGAGAATGTTAAGGTATTCTAGAGGACAGGTACCATGACAGAGAAGGCCCAGTTCCTGAGTTGTACCAGGTCACACAATGTTTGATTGATGGGACCTGAAGCATGCTTAGATATAAGTCAGGTAGAAAGTACTGGAGGTGGGTGCTCCTGATCTTCATCAGTATTTTATTTTCACAGCAAATAAGACATGAATGTCACTTGAAATAAAAAGACAGTGAAATATTGCCAACTGGGATGGTACATTAGTTTCAGCAAGGATTGAGAAACTGAGGAGATGGAAGCAAAATGAACAAGAGTTCTTGTCACCTTGCAGTTCAAGTGTTAATATTTGAGACCTGTTCTTGCAGCATTTGTCCCTGCATCACAGCTACACTGGGGGTGTAGCTGAAGAACCTTGATGATCAGATGGAATATAGCTTTTGTAGAGGGCTCTTAAGTTGATATGGACACAACTTAAATATTAATTATGTCTTTCCCTCTTTTCTAGTTTTTGGGAATCTTATCCAAAAGAATTCTAAGAAACGTGGTGGCTTGCAATTAGTTTACAATTTTCACTAAGGTTTTCCTTCAGTTATATTTTATAATATTTTTTTTTCAATCTATTACCAATAGGTTGAAAAAACTATCTAAATATCTCCACCCACTGAGTTCTTCTGCATAATACTTAGTGTAGAAACAATGGTGCCAGGTAGCTGAGTAATTCAAACTTCTACAATAGTGGATGACCATTTTAAAATAACCAAGTCATGAATTCATTAAACATTTTGATTCCATTAAATTCAAATCTGGAAAATTGCTAGTAGAAGAAGAGGAGTTGGCAGCTTGATAAGATTGGCCAGGTCTGATCTTAGGAAAAACTGGAGAAAAAGGAAGTTTATTAGAAAGCAAAATTGACGATGTATTGATCAGGCCGAGCTTCCCTAAAGATACTACTAGATGCAGAAAGCAACTCTAGTCCAGACTAAATTGACAGTTTAGCTCAGGTAATGGGGCAGATGGAATTCCTAACTGTGCTATATCTTAAGATGATAACACTGAACATGCTTTTCTACCAAAAATGGAAGATTTATCTGTGCTATTAAATTCTCCTAAGATCACCAGAGGAAGATCTGATTCTGAAAAAGTGCAAAAGGCAATGAAGTTTATTCCTCCATAAACTGATTACTAATGTCAAGTGGGTGATAAATGGCTGCAATTAAACAATTTCATTTCTACATCAAGAGATTGAACTGAGTTATTGACTGAGTTATTTTAGAAGTTGTTTCAGGAGGTTGCTAAAAAAGTGGTCAAAGAGAACGGAATTTGAAAACTGATTCAACAACCGAATCAGGCTGTCATTCCATCTACTTGCTCTAGGAATCTGTATGAATTAATTGCTCACTCTAGAAATTGTTGTAGCTGCAGGATCATTAAGCTTGGTCAGTGTTCACTAACACATTTAACAGGACAAATTTGTCAGTAAATATTTGGCCAAAAAGTGAACATTTCTGATAAGTTCTGCAAAACATAACTTGGATACATTTTTTCTGAGTTGAAATTACCAGTAAAACTTTCCATAAAATGAAGATAGTGACAAGACCAAGTAATGGTAATGAAAAATGTGATCTCTTCATATTTCCAAACTCCATTCATTAAAGAATGTGATGCCAGTATACCGAAAAACCTAGCCAGCAGTAGCCACACAATAATATTAGTACAGTTTGTTATAAAAAAGCAAAAATATTCCTTTTGTAAGATGAATTATTCAGGAGGCAGATGTCTACCAACAGTAAAAGAATCACTGCATTTGTTCAATGTGTTTTAATTTTAGTGGCTAATATAAATAATAGAAGTTACATTGCCCCTTTTCCTGGGCCAATGGAAAGGGGCCTAGTTCTGTGCACTTCTGCTGAGCCAATTTTGCTTAATGGCTTCTGTCTCTTTTCTTTAGAATGACATTTCTACCAGAGATGTTTAGGCAGAAGAGTTGTTAAGAGAGGAATTGGTCTAACATAGTAATTATGGGCAATTCATAGACTCAATTTGGCAGGCAATGCCATAATGGTATCGAAGTACAGCATTTTTCATAGCAAATGAATGAGACCTGGAAGGTGAGGTTGTTGTAAATCAGGGGTGTCAAACTCATGTCATCACGGCAGCATCATATGACATATCGGGACGTTTCCCCCCCTTCGCTAAACCGGGTGTGGCCAGCGAGTGACGCATCCGGCCCGTGGGCTGGGAGTTTGTCAGCCCTGTTGTAAATTTGTTCTTATTATTTGGGTGGTATGGATTGGTATAGAAGTGATAAGATGGGAAGGGAGATAGAATCTTTAGAAAGCCCCATTTTGTGCGACTGCTCTAAGACTTTGATCCAACAGCGTGAAGAAAGGATTATATATAAAATACTTCGTTATCCTGAGAATAAATGATTATGATGGTATATAAATATAATAAATCAATGTACTTCTGTGTTTGCATGACATATCTAGCTATATTAAGTTAATTGTGTTATGTGTAAATGATAATGTTATCCATTCAGTCGTGTCTGACTCTTGGCACTTCTATGGGCCAGGCTTCTCCACATCTTCTGATCTTGCACTACTACTTTGAGTTTTTCAATGCCCTGGCTGCTGTCAGCTTTGATGATGTCCATCCACTGTGTTCTTCGATGGCCTGGTTTTTTTCCTTTTACTGCTAACTATTCCAAACACAATTGCTTTCTCCAGTGAATATGTGCAGAAGGCTGATGCAAAACATAGTTTGTTCCTTGATACCTTTATTGCTTGCTATATTTTAAATGCATTTTGAAATAGAACTATGACAATGCTTGTCTGGTATGGAAATTTATACTTGAATATAAAGTAATCATCCAAACCAAAATACGTATTCCCTGAAAAAAAAAAAACCAGCCTTTTTGCTCTTTATTTCTCCAAACCTGGTGCAGAGCCTTGAGAGCTGATATTGCGGTCTTCAGACCCAATTGATAGCTGCATAGTTCAGTCCATTACAAATTTATGCTCGGCATCAGTCAGGGAATCCTCCTCTTTCCCTAAAGACTAAAAAAAAGATTATCGCTTTAGTTAAAGCGTTTAAATGTTAATTGCAAGCTAGGATGTATGCTTCTGTCCAGCTGAATTCTGGATTGATTGATGCGAAAACTTTTTAATAGACTCTGAGGGGCAGGATGTAGCTATTTAATGAAGGGTTCTAATTTATCAGAAAGTATCAGGTTGGTGGGGGGGGGGAGTTAAAGTGAAGAGCTATTTTTATTCCTCCTCCTGCTGGGTAGTTTGGAGCAGATCTGTGGGGAAAAGGCTCTTGGAGTGATACTTTGTGAATGATACGAGATAGTTCCAGTGGTCACTTTTTATCCTTTCTTCCATTTGACATCTTCCTCTGAGATTTTCTAGTTTTCTCGGCAAGTGGAAGTTGCCCGGAGCCTGCTGTCTTTTTCCTTGGGTTATCTTCAGTGAGCCAGTGCTCTCCTAAGACTTCCTAAAAGAGGAAGTATGAAATGAAATATCCTGTAGAGAATCAGCAAGGTTAAAGGCAGCAGAGAATATGCGCACTTGTATGAGCTAAATGGAACTTTAGAGAAAATGACCTTTGCTTGACCTGTCAGTGGGAGAAAATAGGGTCTTTTCTAGGTCACTTTCATACATTTGACATTCATAAAATACTCTCAAGTAAGAGTGGGGGAAAATAGTAACTGAACAATGAATATCAACTTGACCATTCTGCATTTCCTCTATCCATTTTTACTGTCAGTTTTGTGTGTGGTGTATAATTCTTTAAAGTTTTAGTCCTAGACCAAGCAAATTGGTGAGTATATGAATAAAGGTAAAGGTTTCCATGTATCAGTCTTCTCCGACTCTAGGGCACAGTGCTCATCTCTGTTTCTTGGCCAAGAGAGTCAGTGTTATCTGAAGACATATTCTGTGATAATGTAGCCAGCATGGCTATACACCAAAGGCACACAGTTACTTTCCCACTGAAGTGGTACCTATTAATCTACTGGCATTTGCATGCTTTTGAACTGCTAGGTGGGCAGGAGCTGGGGCAAGGAACACAATTATGTTATGTAGTGCTTGGGTCTCAAACCCGGGCTGTCAAGCTTTCCAGCTGACAAGCTCAGTATCTTTAACCACTGAGCCATTGCACCCGCCCAATGTATGGGTATAAATTATATGTGTACACACACACACACACACACACACACACACATATATATGCAACTCTATATATAAATATATAGATATCTATAGATATATCTATAGATATATAAAACTAAAGCTTGATCTCTAGTAATCCTGGCTTTTTGAAAAGAATTTAAGTCTGCCAAGTATAAAAAGAACCTGATTTATTAGGGGAAATAACATATTATATGATCTGTGGTGTGATGTGATACGATGTGATTGTCTGCGATGAATGCCCTTCTGTAGTGAACAATATAGTGAAATGTGGTCAATTAATTACGCACTCAGCCGAAGGCATCTTTATCTTCCATACACAATGTTGAAAGAGAGAATGCTCTCATTTTGGAACCTTCAAAATATTTAATCTATTGGACTAAATTTTTTGATGGAGAGATATCTTCTATATGTCCAGTTAATATTTTTTTGTACCCTAGATGTGTTTGTTAACATCTTACAAAGCTATTTAGAATAGAATAGAATTCTTTATTGGCCAAGTGTGATTGGACACACAAGAAATTTGTATTTGGTGCATATGCGCTCAGTGTACATAAAGAAAAAATAAAATACATTCATCAAGAATCATAAGATACAACACTTAGTGATAGTCATAGGTTACTAATAAGCAATCAAATCATACTAGGAAACAAATAAGCCCATAGCTATTAAAATAGGGACGAGGAATCAAATGTCAAGAGTTCACTTTCTAGCAATTTTATACTGCTTGTCTTAAAATTGTTTACAAGTGAAAGGGAAACCAAATCCTCAAAAGTTTCACAGAATAGTTGATATTGATTTGCTTGGCTTTCAACACCAGGGAGATGAAACCAGCCTCTAACTGGAGGGCTGCATTGGGTACATAAGATCGATCTAAAAAAAATAAAAAAAATTCCCCCTTGGATATTTTCTAAAAGGGAAAAATCTTACATGCAAGCTTGTCAACCATACGAAGCTATGGCAACTTCTTTTCTTCAGAAGGTTTTGAGTGCTGAGGGGAATATGTCCAGAGGTGATATTAGGATTATTTTTCAAGCAAACTTTTTCATATTAGTAACTAATATCCTATATAGTACAGGATCCAGTTATTTTGAGACTTCTTTTGTCTAATGGTATCTACCCACCCCGCCTGCTCTAAAAAGATGGACATAGTTTAATGTCTGCTTATTTCTGTCTTAAAGCTGGAGTAGGTTTGTGTCCACTCCTGTGTGAGTGCAATTGTGAGTTAACTATTAGGGTATGTCAAATTTTTCAACTTTCAATTTCCAAATGTTAGGGGTGCTCAAACGTTGTGACATGCCTTGGGGATTATAAGGATATTTTGGTTACTTTAATATAATTTACATGTGCTTGGTAAGACAGGGTCTTATTGTCTTTTGACCCCCCGAAATAACCGGTTGGCCTTAGTTTCGGTAGGTATTTTTTTTTATTTTTTGAGGTGTAGGAGGATCACCTCCTTGAGGTGCAGGAAGGGCTGCCTCCTGTGCTGGCCATGCCCACCCCTTAACTAGGGCTTACTTTTAGAGTAGGGCATATATTAGCCCCCGCAAAACAAAACTAGGCTTGGGCTTATTTTTGAGGTGGGTCGTATTGTTGGAGAAACAGGGTACATAAATATTGTAACTTTTTAACATTTTGTTTGTTTCATTTGAATGTCAGTTCGCAATAAAAACAGCCTTTTTCCATATTACTTTCATTCTCTTGATGTCTCTAGTGAAAAAAAATGTTATACTGATCAGAATCTGGCTTGAAAGTCTGAAATATTTCTGTCCTTCACTCTTCAGTTTTATGTGTCTGGGTTTGTTTCTAAATGACTGTTTTTATGCTTCCCAATATCTGAAACCTCATGCTTTGTTGAGTCTTAACAGTTGCAGGGTTCGGTTGACTAAATTAACTTCTGCTGATCCAAGAAAGTAAATGATGCTTCCTTGCTTTATTTATTTATATGTCTCAAATTCATTACTCTAGGTCAGCTAAATATAATAAAAATCAGCATAAAAACACAAAACAATTAGTAAAAAATGAGCTGGCTGTTTCAATTTCTGTTATTCTTATTTCACCACCAAATAAAACCTACGAACAAGCAAAGTTTGGGGTAAATACAAGATTTGTTTGGAAGAGACTCCATCCAAACATCCTTGGCCTATCAAGAGAAATTATGAATAAAAATAGGCACAACGCTATGCAGTTTTAGGCTGCCTAAAAGAGAAGCACACACTTTTTGTGTTGATGAGTATTAACATTCAAAGTAGGTCACAGTGCCTCTACTGAATATTTCTAATAGTATAACCCTCTCTGTTTCCAGAGTTTAATTACAACAGGGATCCCACAGGGTTGCTAATTTCATGTCACAGAGCTAGTGAAGTTTCTTGATTTAAGTCATATATACATATGAGCTTCAGATATGTCTCTCAAACCACAAACGGTAGCAAAGGAATGAAGAATGTTAATTCAATTGACTATTTTTCTGCTGTTAATGGTAAGTACCACCAGCTGCAGATGATCAGTATTGCTTTTCATCTGCCTCTGTTTGGTATTTTTCACTGAAGCTGACATGATTGATGGAGGCAGAATTGGAATGAAGGGTGAGTATCGCAACTTCTTTAGCCATTCTGTTTCTGATTGTGTTTTTATTACAGGAGTCAGCTTGGAATGTTTAATTGCTTTTGGAAACTAGCAACTGCTGATGATGTCAAAATGTTGATAATTGGTTTAGGACACAGATGTGCTATAAATTAAGCTGAGGTCATCTCAGATAATTTGTGTATTATTGCCTACTTTCTTGGGGGGCAGGGGCGGGAAAGGAGGTAGAAGGCACTTCCTTGCTTGCTTTCAGAAGAATTTCATGCCTCTAACCCAAATTGATGATTTTGTGGGTCAGGGAAGTGGAATAACAACACATTTAAACTCGGGGGTATGAAAGCCCCACTAGGTAGGAATAAATTCCATAGGAAAGCTAAAGCTACTTTTATTGAGATTGGTAATAATAACTAAATCATGCAAGTCTGGTTGTGGGGGTTCTTCCTCCTCTTCCATACAGCCATTGAATTAGAGAGGTGCTTCCCTGAACAAACCAGTTCCAAATGTTTTGTCATTTTCTCGGACTTGAAAAATGCTTCGCTCCCTTTTGCTTAGACCACAGTTCCTGCATATTTCCATCATGGCCACTTTCCTTACTCTCTGTGCGGTATGGGCGGGATGACGACACATCATATGTATGTTTTGATGCATGTTAAAGGACACAAGTATGTAATTATGTTATTTGCACTATGCCTTACTGATACACAAGTCATTTTTACATCACATCACTGGTGGTGGATATCTCCATCTAGATAGCATTCTGTTTTTCCATAGATAAGCTGTGACCTTTCAGATATTGAACTTAATCCCAGTAGCTGTAGCCCACCATGATCTGGGAAAAGGAATGACAGGGATTACAGTTTAGTAATAGCTAAGGTTCTCTATGCCTGCTATAAAGCAGGGCTTCTTAAACAGCATATTATATCAGACAATGGACAGCCTTCAACAGTGATAATGTGCAAAATACTTTTATAATTGCTAAAGTTACTGAATAATGTAGATCTTCATAAAGCACTGCTCTCCAGAATATTAAACATTTATGTTAATTTGAAAAAGAAAACTTTAGGCCCCCTTTTCATCCATCAGCAATTAGATGCATTAAATATATATCCCTGTTTTTGTTGCATTTCATCCTGTTAAATTGGCAGTGATTAGTAGGGAAACTTAATATGATTCTGAAGGCAGCCTTGGCATTTTTAGTTGGATAGCCTGCTCATCTTCAGTAAAACAGTAGTGTAGGACTTGGAAATTGGATCCAAGACATTCTTTCTATACAGAATAAAATAAGTTTAGCTGTATCTTATTTAGCATGCATTTGATCAAATATTGGGTAGAAAGTTATGTCTTCCATATTGAACGCAGAACAGAAGGCTTCACAGTCTCATACATGTTTTCATATAGAACCTGCAATATTCTCTGTCAACCTGGAATCATTGCTCCTACATAATGTTTTTTAAACTATAAATCTCTAAAGGAAAAATGCCAAGTTTAGTTATATGTTAGTTCTAGATACAATTTCAAACCTCTGCTGTAATCTTTACATATAATTAGAAAGAAACACTTTTCAAATAACAAAATACCTCCCCCCTCTCTGTACACACACACACACACACAGTTCAGTGGACATCACAACCAAAAACAACTAAGTTTTAGCTCTTTGTTTAGCATCAAGGTTGTTCTTTGCTTTTATACGGCAACTTCTTTTGCAGTTGGAATGTCTTTGGCAGATTTTATAAACTAATATTTTCCATTAGTGCAGTTACTACTATGCAGTCATTTGAACTCCTTTATTACATTCCTTTTTTCTTGATTTAAAGAGTTATGTTGCTCATTAAATTCATGTTCATGCATGGGAATCGGTTATGAACTTGTTGTGGCCTGCACGGATTGAACAAACAAACAAAACTTGTTAACAACTCGATTAGCACAGTTCCTTTTCATCAGGCTTGGATTCTACCTAATGTACCCCTAACCATTATTTTCTCACCTAGTTTGCTCAGCAATGACAGATAATAGATGAAGCCATTACAAATATATTTGACACTGCATCCCTGAAGATGTGAAAATTGAAGTCTCTCATCATGATTTAAAATGTGTGCTCACTTGCTTAAATGAGGTGGAAGAAGTAGCAGTGGAAATAAAGCAAGCCAGACTTCTAAAAACATTGGCTGGCTGTTACTCAGGTTAATATACTGCATCACGCCCATATAGAGTCATCTAAAGATAGCTTAGGTTGAATTTGTGCTCAATCGAGTGTTCTTGTGGCATGATTTTTTTCCTATGATTTGGCATTCAATAACATGCCTGTGTCCTTGGAAATGGAATTTCATTGGGCTCATAAAAACATATATTACCTTCTCTTTGTTTCATCTGTTTTTTGAATTGTGGTATGAATTTGCACTTATTAATTTGGAGATAGTCCTTTGCTGTCAAGTTTGGTAATGATTTGTGAGAATTAAGGCAAACATCTCAACTTGCCCCTGTAATATGAGGGAGCTCAGACACTGACCAAGATGGCTGACTCAGGGCTGGTAGTGGAAGAAGGAGCCAGCTCCTTGCTCCTTTCCTCCTTCCTTTATCATTCCACTCCTCCATTATGGGTGTAACCAGAGTCCTCCCGAGAGAGTATTTTTTAAAAGCTGAAGGTATGGGGTCATGGAAATGAGTTGGGGTCCCTTTGTTCTGGTGGGGCCGAAAGTGAATGTCTCCTCTGCCACACTATTTTAGCCCTTAGTTTTATTCCCCTCCCCCATTTCAATGTGTAGGCTAACGAAGCATGAATTATCTCATTTGTTTGATGCTCTTGATAATTGACTGCCGACACAGCCACAAATGGGAACAGTTTTGATTAAATTGTGTATTTCTGTATTTTCTCTCTCTTTTTGCAAAAAGGCAAATTATACATATACCACAAGCTTTGTAAATGAATGACGTACACTGTTGTGGATAAGGCCCATTCCTTAGGAAATGACATACGAATCTAAATTAAGCTTGAAACACCATGACTTTTCCAATTTTCACAGGAAGGAATCATTTGTAAGTATGAGAAGTATTGAGGCTACAAAGATAATTGTTTTTAAGTGGCCAAACTGTTTCCTAGTATTAGTGTATTTTGTCTTAGATCATATTATATCCACAATCTTTTGCATCCTCTTTGTCAAGCCTCTCTTCCGCACTCTGCCTGATCCTTGCTCAGCCTCCCTTGAGCTCTTACACACCCACCCTGACCCTTTCTGTGCCTCCCTTGCACTCTCACACAAACATCTTTCCAAAAGCTCTCCATGCCTTCCTGGTGCCCACATACCTCACCCCAAGCCTTGCTGTGCCTCCCTCGCTCTCTTGCACATCTGTTCATGCCGTCCCCCACCTGTCAACAATCACCTATCTTCCAGTCTGTTTGCAAGCCACATTTTTGCTGGTTTCCCCACTGACTTGATTTGTGGGAAACCAGCAGGAAGTTTCCTTGTCTAAGGACCATAGGATTTGGTTAACAATGGCAATTGGGATTGCAGAGATTGCCATTGCTAAGTGCAGTGTTTGTGCTTTATGATACTATTAATTCAGCCTGAAAAATAGTCCCAGTTTTGTGTGTGGCCCCTTGGGAAAATTAATTGCCCAGCTCTGATTCAAGTTGTAGAAAATTTACACTTTTTACTACCTATGTTGTCCTATAGACTGGATAGAAAAACCCACCTACTTCTTGCTTTCCTCTGAACTGACCTTCTAGCTGGAATACACTGAACTTTTCTTTGCCTATTGATTTATTTTAGAAAGTGCACTGAGAATGGCTGCCATTTTAACTTATGAACTCTGGGCAGCTAACAACAATCAACAAAAAAGAATATCCTAAAACCTTTATAATGGCCCTAGAAGCATCTGGAGAGAGCATGAAATAACTAGGTTTGCAGCACAAATCTTTTTCATCATCTCGAAGTTATCTTCTTACTAGTTTGCAGCTTCCTTGCAATATCCCAGGAAGCATTAAGACAGATAGACAGGTTTCTGCTGACAGTGGGAAAGTCCCAGAGATTAATCTGGAGAATTATTTTTATATAGTTGTGCAGTATAGAGTAGAATAAGGAGAAAATAACTCATTTGTCTAATTTATATTATTTGCTAAATGGCAAACACACTCTTATCTATTTTTAGGTTCTGTAGTAACACTGAAATAAGTGCAAACTTCAAAAACAGCTTCAGATAGTCCTCACTTACCGAATTTAATTGGAACCAGCAACTCTGTCTCTAAGCAACATTGTGACCATGCTGGATAACGATGTTAGTTCCACTGAGATTATTTAGCAAATCACCCACAATTGTTAAGAGCAATGTCACATAATTGTGATTTACAACTTTCTTTTGGTGTCCCCATTGACTTTGCTTGTTGAAAGCCACAAATGATGATTAAATAACTGGGATGCTGCAGCCATTGTAAATGCGCACTGGTTGTCAAATGTAATTGCAATCACATGAAGGGCATATGGTGATGGTTGCAAGTTCAAAGACTGGTCATAAATCTCCTTTTTCTGTGCTATTGTAACTTTGAATGGTCACCGAAACGAGCAGTCAGTAAGCAAGGACTACCAACATTGCTCTACTGCATAGATGAGAAATGCTGAGCTATATCATCGGAAACTATGAATGCAAAGCATAAAGGCAATAACAAATACTTGGAAAAAATAATTTACTCTTGGCTTGTTTCTCCTGGGCCTGTGGCTGCATTTCCTACTAAGTGAAATGCAGAGCACCAAATGCAAATTCCAGAGCATCAGAAGGCAAGACAAGAAGCAATAGATGGAAGGAGAGAAGCAACCCAGAACTAAGGAGAAGCTTCCTAACAGAACAATTAACCAGGGGAACAGCTTGCCTTCAGACGTTGTGGGTGTTTCATTACTAGAGGCTTTTAAGAAGAGACTGGACAACCATTTGTCTGGAATGGTATAGGGCAGGGGTGTCAAACTGGCAGCCCGCAGGCCAGATGCATCACGTGCAGGCCAAGCTCACCCCGGCTCCGCAAAGGCAAAGAACATTGTTTGAACACCTGTATAGGGTCTCCTGCTTGAGCAGGAGTGTTGGATTAGAAGACCTCCAAGGTCTCTTCCAACTCTGTTATTCTGATCATCGGGGGAGTGAAAATATCCTAATAAACCAATTTCTGTCCTATCACAGTATTTCCACTTGATCCCCATATTCTGCCCTTGACTTGCATGCTTGTATTCAGCAGAATTCAGCCTGGTTGCTCAAACTGGGTGTTCAGTACATCTAAATTGTACTGTTCAGGAAAAGGTTGTCTGAAATCATAGGTGCTACAAATGCTTTAGTGTTATTTGGAAGGGTTGAGAGATGGGCAAGATATAAACTGTAGTATCTATTGACTCGTGCCTGGTTCTTGCTAGAAAGCAAATATCTTTTGATCTGCATGACTTAAAAATATTGAGATTGACCTGATAGAATTGTGCAGGAAGATTATGCACTTCGTGTAGAAGAAATGTTTAATATGGAGAAAGATGTACTCAGATGAACACTTATTTATAGTCTGATGTCACAGATTGATTAAATAGGCGACTAGGACAGTGTGAAGTTGTGCAGGGGGTGGATTTTCCCTTCATGCCAGACCTTAAGCATTTGAAATCCTTGCTTTTTCTTTGCCAGTTCACAACCATATTTCCAAACCGTAACAGCTTGAATGAAACAGCAGCCCCAGATCTCTGCCTGTTGAACTTGAAACAAGCTCCTGCATTAATAAAGATATTGGCAGCTATGTCTGTATTCAGTGGTTTGCAAACCTCTATACCTCCACCTCCGACCAGAAATATATATTCTGGGTTTTCTCTAGGCTCAATAACATAAAGCCTCTCATAAATAGATAATGTGCAATAATGTGAAAAGTGCTGGCGGCTCTGTGTCTGAAAACAACCACATTTCCTAATATTTAATTTTTCATCCAGCTATTTCATTTAGACCTATGTTTCTATGCTTTGGATTTATTGCTGTAAATTTCTCTCAGTGGTGTGTGTTGGATTTTTAAAAAAAATAAAAATAAAAGCAATTAATTGTTTTCTCTAATTTTAAGTCAGTCATCTAAAAATATCTTTAGGACAGCTTTAGAAAATTGGTAATGAATTGTGAACTGATTGTTGGGTGATAAAGTAACCCTGCTATTTTACAAACTTTCAGTATGTATTAAAATCAGTACTGTAGTATTTATGGTCATGCACATAATCCATGCGTTGTTTTCTCTGAATGATCTATAGAAGGGGATTTGTCACATACTGCTTTTAGAAACAAGAACATTTTTGGACAATAATTATAATTCTTCACTTGAATATATTTCTCAGCTGCCTTTACCCCGTGCCCGTGTAGGAGGTAAAAAGTATTTGACAAACAAGAGCTTAGTGTGTGGTGTTCAATATCACGTGAATGAGGCTTGAGGCTGTACAAATTGCCTTTCTCTCCTCTGCCTCTATGTTTGCCTCCCATAATATAATCTGTTTGGTTTTGAGAACAGATGTGGCTATTGTGCTACCTATGTTTGCATCGTTGATAGATAGATGCAGCAGAATACAACCAGATTGGACTACTGCAATACACTCTGCATAAGGCTGCCCTTGAAGAATATCCAGAAGCTTCAACTGGTACAGACTGCCTATGTATTATACCTCTGCTCTGTGAGCTGTACCAGTTGCCAATTTGCTTCTTGGTCCAAGGTGCTGGTTTTAACACTTAAAACCCTTCATGGCATCAGTCGAGTCTACCTGAGAGACTGCCTCTCCCCAGTTATATTAGCCCACCCCATTAAAGTTGGCAGAGGGACCATGTTGCAAATACCATCAGCTAGGGATCTACAATTGGTGAGTCCCAAGAGATAGGCCTTCTCTGCTGTGGCGCCTTCCTTATAGAACATTCTTCTCCCAAACTCAGATTAGCTCCATCCTTTTGTCATTTTGCAAAACTCTTAAGACTTGGTTTATGTTATGAGGCCTAGGGCTCCCAAGGAATCAGAGATTTGCTTACATGACTCCATTGTTGAGCTGGCTATTTTTACCCTCTTTTTGTCTGCGGTTTGTATATTTGTTTTTATACTATTTATTTCTTAATGCAATTCCTTTATTTTTTATATCTTTTATATTTACGTTTTTTCTCTGATTGATAACCGTCACCAATTTTTTGTGAGATGAGCGGATATACAAATTTGATCAATCAATACATTGGGTTATATTAAGTGAAATACTAACAACACTCTTATTTATTCAAAATTATTTTAAAAAATGATGCTGTTTTATTGAAAAGGTGCCTGACATAATTCATTGTGTAATGAGATCACTGCATCATTTATAATTAAAGCAGAGAGTATTTCCTGTGGGCTTCTTTTAAAAACTAAAGACTTTTTAAAAAAATAAAACCCTTTTTCTTTAAGTAAGTAGAATAATCTTTAAAATCCTTTGAAACATAAATATTAAATGATCTTTTGTGGCATTAATTTAACAGGCCTACATGAACTAAACATAAAATTGATCTGTATTCTTCGGTATACATTCTATTTTTTTTTAAACAATAAGAGCTTGATCCAAAGCACTTTGAGTGAAAAAAGAAAGCTACTAATGAGAAAAAATTGCATGTTGGTACAATAAATACTATTGTGTTAGAGCAGCAGCAGACTCCAATCTTTGTGGCTTGGCGGCCTGGCTGGGGGGGGTGAGAGGGGAACCACACTGGGCAAGTGGCGGGCCGGTGCACACCCATATGCCATGCAGCTTGATTGCAAGTTGAGCTTTGCATGCTTGTGTGTGCTGGCCCGCCACTCATGCGAGTTGAACCGTGTGTGCTTGCACCTGGCTTGCCTCTCGTACAGCCCAGTTCCAAATAGGCCACAGCCTGGTAGTGGGCCATGGCCAGGGGTTGGGGACTGCTGTGTTAGAGGCCCTTGTTATGCTTCATCTTTTACAAGTGTACGTATTACGTGTATTTGTTTTTTTTTTACCCTACTCCTTTATGAGATGCAAAATAATTCTTGATATGAGCAGAAAGTACTACAGTGAAAAAAGTAACTAACAACTGCTACTCACACTTATAACCATTGCAGCATCCCCACAGTCACATGATCAAAATTCTGGCACTTGGCAACCCAGCATGTATTTTACCTCAGTTGCATTGTTCCAGGGTTACGTGAACTCCATTTATGACCTTCCCAACTGGGTTCTGATAACCAAACTCAATGGGGGAAGTTGGATTCACTTAATGACTCCGTGTGTCACCTAAACCGTAGTGATTTTCCTGAACCATGGCAAAAAAAGGTTGTAAAATCAGGTGTGACTCACTTAACAACTGTCTGGCATGTCTGCATGTCTTATTCTTAAATTGACATTTGATTATTTGTCAAATAATGTGCAAGACACGTAGCAAAGTTATAATTTTAAAAATGCTATAGAAGATGCATTGCATGAGAATGAGCAATTACCGGTATAACTATTATTATTTTTAGTTTTTAGTTTTTAGCCTTAGGATACTACATAGGGTAATTGTAATAAAATGCTGAAAAGTGACTTACAGTAAATTATTTTCCAAGTTGGGCCTTGGAAAAACGGTGCTATAAGCAGATTGTGAGGTAAAACTACTTTTATTGTTAGGTGTTTTTCTGAAGCTTTATTTTCTGGCTGCTCTTTCTGACAAAGAAGACTCCAGCTAATAAAAGCATTTGCTACAATAAAGTCACTATAAAGGCACAGTAAAGTGTCACAGGACTCTCTTAGAAGAGGTTAACATTTACACCTCTAAAAATGCTTAATGGCTCTAAATAATTTTGATTTGCTTCTCACCAAGAATCTGCTTGAATTACTTTCTTACTGTGTAAGTGTTATCTTTAATGGCTATTTAAATGGTTGCACAGTACTGTATTTTATGAAATATTAATATAATGTGTGTGAGTCTGATGGAACTAAAGAACAAAGCACTATTTTTATAATACGTTTGTGAAAAATTGCTTTCTCGCAAAGTACAGCGAGAGTGGCTTTCTATATTGTCAAATGTAATAGTTTCATGTGTGACTTTAGGCATATACAGTACTGTTTATGTAGAAAAAGCTACTTGAACACATAACAAAATGGAAGAGTCTCCCAGCATTAATTATTGGGGCAGGGGCAATCTGTGTTTGTGCAAAACCACATGTGGATTTTATTTTCTTCATCTGTTCTTGCAGGAAGAAGATAAACTATAACACATCCCAAAGTATCTAGAACTAAATAGCTGTAACTCATTTAGTTTTCCTAGACGCTAACCTTTGCTTCCCTAAAATCTTTGTTATACAGGACCAAAGTGTGTTGTAGTAAAAATGCAAAATCAATATATAGTGTTACATTCACTTTAAAAGATAAAAACATGGATTCCTAGGCACTGCCAGCAGTTCATTTTGTAGAATTACATGTCATGGGTGATAAGGATTATTTTCACATTTATTACATCCAAGATAGGCCATGGATAGAAACTGGCCATTTACACTTTCTTCTGTGAGTACTGACCCTGATAAAGTGTTAGATAAGACATAGGTACACAAACACAAGCACACACATTTTGTGTTGTTTTTTTCATTTTAGATAAAAAAAACCATACAATCCTCAGTAATTGCCTAGATTCTCCCCTTTGTTTATAATACCTCAAATACTTCTTATGGAGACGTTGAGAAAGACTTATTTATATATTTAACAGAACTAATCAATTATTTAAATACATTTTGCCCTATCTGATATCAAATATCTAATTTTAAAGGAATCACTATATAAAAATTGCAACAAATGGTATATGAGAAGGCTTGACTAGACTGGGCTATTTTTCAATGACATATTAAGTTTCTCCATACGATAAATTTATATTGATATGATGGATTCTTCAAGCCACCCAGGAAATTTTGTTTGCATATAATTCTGCTAAATGTATGAATTATCCTGAGACAGGCAACATGGCAATGGAAGCAATCAAAGTTCCTTGCATTATTTTTATTTATGATTTGTAGAAAGCCAGCATTTGTTTATATTCGTTTATATTTTAGAAAACCATTGACCTGATTTTTTTCTTTATTTTTAGGTGATCTGGTTTCACAAATAGCATCTTCTTTAAATGACAAGAATCTTGGGGCTACTTTCATTTACAAACAGATTCTGGAAAATATAAGGTAAGCTTGTAGTGCACTTTAAACA
>JANHJO010002175.1:76957-87193 GCA_032468235.1 Pseudoxyrhopus heterurus | reverse complement strand
CGGGGGAGGGAGGGAGAGAGAGGGGTTATGGGGGGGAGAAAAATAGAAAATGTATTCTTTGTAAAACTTTTTAAATAAAAAAAAAAAGTTGTTTCTTTTGCTAGGGTTGCACAGGAGTCATATAATCCTAGAAAAATGGATGTTTCATTTAAGGAGATTCCACCAGGGTGCAACAGGATGCTTCACAGTGTGTTAGTGTTAATTCAGTGCATCTCCTTTGTCCTTGAGGGGATATCCTGTGCTGTTTATTATGCAGAAGACTCAAATCCTGTCATTTGCCTATCCTCTTTGTCACTACGTTCAGTACATAAAATGAACATCTCAAAAAGAGAAAGATGCTCTCTCCGTTACACCATTTTTTCCTTGCCTAGATATAAAAACTTTGCTTCTAAAACAAAGCGGGAATGAAAAGGGGAAAAGAGGTTGCTGAATGGAGGCTGATAAAAGAGGGGATTAACCTTCAGATTATATGTTGGAATTTCTAGGGACAAAGGAAGTCCAGATAAAAGGAAGTGAGTGTGTCTATTTCAAGAGGGGGAAATCCTATTTCTGTAGAATTAGGCAAATACCTTTGAGCCAGGAACTGATAGCTTTTGTTGCTCTTTTTTGTTTCTGTGTGTTATGCTGAAGTCTCGTTGTCTTTCTTTCTGTTTATAAGCTCAATAAATGTGTTTTAGTCTTTTTTCATAGTTTCATAACATATTCCAGAATATCCAGTAATTTATTTTCCTACTCAGAATCTTCTTGTAATAATACTAATAATTCTTGAAAATCAATTGTCCCTTTACTGGGACTGTGAAGTGAGGAAATCCTATTGATAGTAGACCAGTATCTTATCTATACGTGGACTATCACATTATCTTCTGAATTTTCTTTTTTAAAGAAATTCTTTTTCATCTTTAAATGTTTCGGATTGTAATATTTCAATTTAAATCTACATTTTAATTATCCCTTGTGAGATTGGTCTCTCCCAATATGGGGGGAGAGATGTTGATTCCACTCCTGTATTCTTCATGGCCAAGAGGAGGTCCTATAGAAATGATTGGACTTGTGAGAGCTCCAACACTCTAGTAGCCATAGAGGCCATGGAGAGAAGGAACCTCCTGAAAGGTAATTTGTCAACGTTCCAACTGATGAACCCAACCAAAGCAAGCACGGCCAAGACGATCCAATCTCTGAATGCAAAACTTTATTGAGTACACCATTTCAGAACTGATGAGTGCCAAACCAGATCTAGCTAATTCCCACGCAAACCCACATAATTAAAGCATAGATTCTCATTCCCCTTATTACAGCAGGTCACATTGTCCAATTGAGTCTCATTGTATTGTTATGAGAAAAAGTCTGTCTTTGGCAAACAGTCCTTGACTTTCACAGATGTCTGGAACTTACATTCTATCTCCCCCTTTCCTCCCCCCTGGTTCATTGGCAAGCTGAGAAGTGATAATGTTTGCAACAGCAAAAGCGCACTTCAAATTTGACATAGTTGTTGGTAGAGTGAATTATCAAGTCTCCAATCCAAACAAGAACATTGGAGGTAAAGACCCGAAGTGCTTCTGGGTGGAAGAGTGTGGGAGTTACAGTCTTCAGTTGTACTGGCTTATCTAGATTCTGTTACAATTCCGAGCCTGTTTCAGCCATTAGGTCCTAAAACACCACATCTGAATTCTTCATGGTTGTTGCTGAGTTCAGTTTAGCCTTTAAATATCAAACTTAAATGTTTGAATTTCATTTTATTTAAATTTAAAATATGTTAAAATAAAATTGCCTTTTTTACATTTTTCATACAAAGTCATTTATATTTTTTATGGATTTGGGTATATAAGTAGCAATAAGTGCTTTCTTTCATTTAAAACATGCTAGATATTTGTTTGGACACATTTATCAGATTATATGTAGCAATCTAATTAATTCCTAAAATAAGGTATAGTCTAAATCGTTGTAGAGAATTGTTTTGAGTGTCAATATGATTCCTGGAGTAAATAAGAGAAAAGTTACACATTTAAAAAGAAAGCTAAAAAAGAATCACAATATTAGTATTAAGTTTTTCATCTTTTCTGTAGAATGGAAAAGATGGATGCTTCAGAGCTGACAGTTAGAGCTACTGTATACAACAGAGCTGTCAGCCAAAGATGTATGTAAGCTAGGCAGAACTTTAAACATTTTTACTGAGCCAAACAGATGTAGGTCAGCCAGGGAGGAAGTTGGCTTAAACATCTGAGGAATAAACAAAATATGCCTAACAAAATCTTCAAAGCCATTGTTGAATGCATTAGTTGAACCAGTGGGACCTCTTGTCCTTCTGAGAAACTAATTTCTCAACTTTCTGGAGTTTCTTAGTGTGATAGAATTCTAAGAGTCTCTAGTGTGAGACTCTGCAAAGTAGAGGAAGAAAAAGGACTGTTGCTAAAGAGATTTCTCAACCCAGGGGAGTGCAGAATTATAAGAAAGAGACCAAGAGTACCCTACCTTAATAACTGAAAGTATAACTAGAACAGAAGAATTGCTTTGACATGCTTTTGAGATTGTACAAAAGCAATAGATCTTTCCAGAATTCCAAATAGTTCTTGTTTTTTAACTTTGCCAGCTACATCATGCTCTGCTTTGGTTTTCAAATACTGAAACCCGAAGTAGTCACACATAGTTGCTATGGTAGCTCATAGTTTACTCAAGGTCAAAGAGATAACCACAATCAAAGCATGCAAATCAAAACTAGGGTCTCTGACCGGCTGGCCTGAATAATTTGCTTTTAAAAGAACCCTGCAGAAGAATAGTCCAAAATCAGTCCAAGATTCTGAGAGCCATGTCTGAGTTGTCATTTAATCAGAAGGTCAGATTTTCAAGGTTTCTTATGCAAACAGGATTCACACAACAGTCAGACGTTATTTCCAGCAAAGGGAACAGAGATCATGGCTGCCTCTTAAATCAACCTGTAGCTAGTTGG
Source organism: Pseudoxyrhopus heterurus (assembly GCA_032468235.1). Classification (NCBI taxonomy): domain Eukaryota; kingdom Metazoa; phylum Chordata; class Lepidosauria; order Squamata; genus Pseudoxyrhopus; species Pseudoxyrhopus heterurus. The sequence goes on along the minus strand of JANHJO010002175.1, from coordinate 84,249 downwards.
TTCATCCCTGAAAATTTCAAATGCTTGGGACCCAAATATCAAAAGCACTATCAGCCTGTATTCTCCTGTGCACCAAGGTGACTTTCTATGTAATTCAGCCACAGGTATAAAATTTACTGGTAAAAAAGAGGGACTTTCTTGGTAATTATAGAATGTCTTTCTTAAAGAAATTAATCAGTTGTTAATTTTAATACTATTCAGCATCAGATTGTATTGTATTAAACTTTTACCTATTTAAAAGCTTTATCTCCTATATTCTTGTTAGGGTTTTTTAGATATCCATTGCAGTGAAATCTGACATGATGAAACTCAGTGTGTAGGTTTAAGTATCCTAAAATAAATTCCAGGCTGTCTGAGGAGACTTAAGAATATTGTTCGCCTGCTTACTGTCTATATTTACACATTTCATTTGAATACTCTCTATCCACAAGAAGCCAGATAGATTTGGTGAACCTTTTTTTCACCTTTACCGTATGTGTTTCTGGTGCTTTCACATTTTCTGCTCATTTTGTTATTGAATGTTGAATCCTTCAGTCTACAGATCGATTTTGGTTTCAGGTATACCTGTAATGAGAGCCAGTTTGATGTAGTGGTTAAGGCATCAGACTGGAAACCAGGAGACTCTTGAGTTCTGGTCACTTTCTCTCAGTCCTAGGAAGGAGGCAATGGCAAACCACTTCTGAAAAACCTTGCCAAAGAAACCGTTTATCTGTACATACCTCTAAGGTTGGGGCCAGATAGATTTAAGATTTCCATTAAGAATGCAGAACGTTACACTGAGTCCCATAAAACTAGCAATTGAAAAAAAAAACAGGCACTCCCGCAAGTAACTTGTATACACATGCCCTCTGAAATAACTTTAATTCTGTATGTAGTTTTTGAGACTACGGATAGTCCTCGATTTAAAACAGTTCATTTAGTGACTGTTCAAAGTTACAATGGCACTGAAAAAAGTGACTCATTTTTCAAAGTTACAATCTTTGTAGCATCCCCATGATCATGTGATTAAAATTCAGATGCTTGGCAACTGGTTCATACTTACGACAGTTACAGGGTACTGAGGTCATGTGATCACCTTTTGCAACATTTGGATAAGCAAAGCCAATGGGGAAGCCAGATTCACTTAACAGTCGGGTTACTAACTTATCAGATGCAGTGATTCACTTAACAACTGTGCCAAGAAAGGCCGTAAAAGGGGGCAAAACTCACTTAACAAATGTTTCACTTAACAAGTGAAATTTTGGGCTCATTTGTGGTCGTAAGCCAAGGACTACCTGTATAGGACTAAATGTATGCCATTTAGTGGTCAGTTTGGTTATTGCAGTCCTATACATATCAATTTCCTTAAACCTCTGACTCAGTCAGCTTTTGTAACAGGCCCACATAGAATCATGAAGTCTAAAGTTCTGCAAATCTTTTTAACTGTGATGTTTTAAAACGCATCACAGGATATACAGATATCTCTATAATTCATTAAAGCAGCCTTGTCTCTCTCTCTTTTTTATTTTTTTTATTTTTTTTGGTCAAGTTTCAGAAGATACTCTGGGCTTTCTCTGCATGCATGTTCATGCAGAGCCTCTTGGCTTCAAAGCATTAGGTGAAAATGTTGCTTCTTTCTCTAATACTGTCCCAGCCAGAGGAAAGGTAATTGTATTACAGCGAAGGCAGAAAATCATATTGTGCTCAGTGTATACCATATACATTTACTTTTTTGCAAATGCAAACTCTCATAAATATAAAATAATTCATTTGTTTGGGGGGGGAAAACGCTTGAATGAAATTTAGAGAGAAAGCTGCATTAATGAAAAGACTGAAATAATGATTTATGCAAAGGAAGACTTTATGAATCTTGCATAAAAGTCAGAAATTTAATAAAATATGTGATTGAATGGATAGATTATAGGTAAGTATATTTAATGGGGATTGTTATTTATTAGGAATTATGCCTTTCGATTTATCTGATTTCTTTTGATTCTTAAACAATGATTCTTCTTTCATATAACACTAATTCAGAAATATGCAGGATAAATTGCAGGCAGTCCAGTTTTACAGGCGTTAATAGTGACAATAATATGAAATGGTGTTATTGAATTACTCACATTTGAGTCAGCATTTAATCCTTTTATTTAAACTAAAGTCCTGTAGAACTCAGTGAGGCTTACTTCTGAATTTAACCCACATTGAATTGAAACTTTGAAATGTATGTGAAAAATATTAAATGGTTCATATTTGATAGGTATTCAACATATTTAAATATATATTTCTTTACCTTTCACATAAAACAAAACTGTTGCTAACTTTATAGTAAGCTATTTCAACTGAATTTTATCAGAAATTCTGTTATGAGCCAAGAATATTTTAGCTATAATATCCTGTAATAACATCCAACTGGTCCTAGAGTTTTTTTAGTTCTAAATTTCTCTAGAGTATTTCTGCATTGCTTCATTAGTTCTTGAAATCAACTGAACTTGTGTTTATAACACTAGCAGATTTTGAATAAAAAGCCTTTTGGGATATATTCCAGTTTCAATTGTTGTTCTTTTTGGTTCCTTTGGTTTCACTTACACCATGGCTTTAAAATATTTTTTTTTTAATTTTTATTTCTTGCAACTCTTCATTGGGAATTGATTGTAGTAGGTGAAGCAAGAAACTAATTATTTGATTTTTTTTCCTGTTATTTATTTTGTAGCTGGTACTTTCCACATCTGTATTCCATGCTTTGTTTTAGTAACATGTTGGTATTATTTCTGCTAATTTACAATTTTAAAACAATTTTTACCTATGGGTTATAATAAAAATTTATCTCAAAACAGATGGCTTTAATTACATTTGTACTACTTGTGAATTCCATGTACCTTCAGCTAGTATGCCTTTGTTTGTTATTAATGGGCATTGTTTAAAATCTATAAAGATTCACACTAGTTAAACTGAGAAAATTAAAACATTAATTTATAAATGTAGAAGTTTTCCAGAAGTTTCCAAAGTTATACTTTCAAGCCTGCTAGTTTGTTTTGACATGCAGCACCTGTTGTTTTAAATCACCTAGGAAGTAAAAGGGTATTTCCAGAAAGTGCAATGTAATTGCTATTGTTACTGATAAAGGCTTGACATAGAATGTTCCTACACTTTGCTAATGTTTTTGACATCTTTTTGACTTTTCACTGTTCTCGTTGTCAGAGCTGATGCCTCAAAAGCATGTAGTGGTTCAATAGGGTAATAGGGACTGGAGTGAGTAACTTTGACTGACCATTTGAAATAAATGTGAACTTTAGTTGCTCCTCTTCAGCCAGTTAATTTTTAGGAAAGTGTAAACTCTTGTACACTGTTTAGTTAGCTGTGTATAGAGATAATATTGCAGTGTGATAGACATCGACCCATGAGTTTCTTCTGACAGCACAATGTGGTGATGGGAGGAATAAGGTTTCTGATACTCCTTACTGGAAATCTACAAATATCCACAAACCTAGAACTATCATTGTTTTGCATAAAACATAATCTTTATCCTGATAATTTTTATCAGATGTGATCTGGCAGTGGAGTACATTCACACCAGCCCATTGCCATGGTCAATTACTTCCTGCTCACCCTTTTACTCATAGTATCAATCCTCCAGGGAGACAGGGTCCATTAGATCTGCCCACCCCAGATAATTGATGGACTCCAATGGGTTCCAGAGAGAGTTTGATGTTTTTCCCTGAGAATTTGGTGAACAGTTCGGGCAAGTCCTTAAGTCTGTGGTTGGAATGGACAGGTGGCTGGAGTGTTGGATTGTTCACTCCTATGTGATTGCTCTCAGCAAACTCCTCCATTTAAGTTTAACCTCAGGAAGAAAGTTTTTCCTGTTTAGAGATTTAGCCAAGTGCTCACGTACATTTATCAGAGGTGGAAGGGATTAGGCCATAGGGCAATTATGAATAATTCTCAGCTAATACGTTTGCTAGCAGGAATGCCAAATATAGCAATATTTGCAATGGAAGACTCCAATAACTGGAGAACATAGATGCAGCTATACTCAAGACACAATTATGCTGGTAATGAAATGCATCTTTTTAAAAAGTACATGGCAATGGCAAACTTGCATTTTGAAGCCAGTTTAAAGTGGTGACTTTAATTGATGACAACCATCTGATCACTTTGAGGTTGATATTTTATTTCAACGGGAGACAGGCAACTTGACATTTGTTTTACAGCATTATCTAAAAAACTTCTTCCCAGTAGTAAGCTTTTATTGTTTCAAATATAACTTACTCTGATGTGTACTATTTTTCCCTTGTTAACAAATTATTTGTTTTTCCAAGTGGATCAAGTATGTAATTATTACAGGAATACATAAGATGTCAGGTGAAATAAGGAAATATGTGTATATGCTTTGCAATGTTCTGCAAAGTAAATAGGAGTAAAATATATGCAAGCCTCACTCTTATATCAAAAAAGTACCAAATAGTATATAGTGCTGTTGGTCACAATTAAGCATTTGGGAAACTTTTTTCTTTCCTAAAATGTGATTGTTTTGTGATTCCCCTTTCCTAAATTTAGAATGCACAGAGTTTGGGTTTTGTGGCCACAAAATTATTTCAAGCGCTGCTGTTTATATTGCTTTTTAGTAGAATTAACTGTAGATAACATTTGCTTTAACTTACCTATCATTAAATGAAGTGTAAAGTCACTGCTTATTCTTCATCTTATCTTTGTATTCCCCCTCCACTTTCTGTAGTGCCATTTGATATATTGGCAGTCATAGAATAGATTTTAGGCTTCTTTGTGCATTGCACCATATGAAAGAATCTCGGTGTCTGTGATGTACTGAGAAAACGTATGAGACTTTGAAGCATTAATTTACTTTTTAAAAGATAGCTTAAAGATAGCTTTTTGTTGCCTGCAGCAATAGTCTTAACAACACCCTGTGGGAGTAAGACAACTGGGTAAACATTGCAGGAAGCTTGCGCTTATGATTCGAACACTCTGAAGATGTTTAGCTAAGGAGCATTGCTTTAAAAGAATCCTATAAGTCTAATCACTTGGGGTATAACCCTTTAAAATCATATACACTTGGCATGAAACCAGTATCAGTCCCTAAACAAACTGGAAGGGGATTTCTGGATTCACAGCATTTGTGGATTGGTGTTTTAAGATTAGATTGATTTTCTGAAGAATGGAATAAGGCAGGATTATACTCTATTCTGTAGTAGTAGTAGTCTCCCAGTAAAGACTATCAAAAGTCCTCATGATCTCAAAAATATCATTTGCTCAGTTATTCCTCCATGGTCATGAAACAGGACAGCTTTGGTACTTCCAGAAGAACATTTATTTCTCATCAGATGCACTGTATAAAATGTAAGCCACATTAATTATTCTACTAGGTAGATTATTGTGCATATTACATCAAACTAGCTCTCATGTGGCAATGCTCTTTAAAATGTTAGCAATTGCTTTGTGCTATTGAATTACAATTTACTTCCCCTTTTTTAGACCTGCTATATTTTTTGAGAAATTTACTTCACATTGCAGTGGCACAGTAAGAATTCATACATACATACCTATTACCTTGGGGGGAAAGCAGTGTTACACTGACAGCAGAAAAGGAATAAGGAGAAGTAAGCTAAAGGCATAGAATAAGAAAAAGAAAAGGAAGCATAACTGAACTCGATTAAATTACTATTTGCTACACTTGTCTATACTTTTTTTTATCTTTGATAATCACTCTTGTTTTCATCACATCCAATAGTTGAATTAAGCATTTCATTTATTCTGACTCATGCTTTATTCCTATATGCACTGCTCATAATATATCCAGAAATCAGCCGCATATTTGCATAAAAACATTTTATAATTCAAGCCTATTTGCTTTATCATACTCTTTATTTTAGTGCTGCCTTCTATCAGATGGATGGTAATGTCCATCAACACTGTTGTTATTTTGAAGTCAACTGTTTTGAGCTATTAATGATTTTCCTGAGAAAAAAATATTGTATGCACCACTATTCCATTGCGCTACAAACATTTATTTTCTTTACATATATGCAGAAGAAATCTTTTTTAATATCAGCAGTCTCTGTTCTCTAAATGCCCCAATGTTCTATCGTCTTGTTCCTATCTATCTATTCATGTCACCTGGCAGATTGTCTTCCCCTCCTACCCGCGACGCCATTCATTCAGAAGGTTGTAGAATTTTTCCCATATTTCCCTCTTCCGTGTTCACTGGAGCATAACATTCAACTATCACCCACCTATAGATTTATTTCCATTTGCTCTCACCACAACCTAAATAATACAAATTCATACTTTCTAGCGCATATTTTAGCCCTTTCATTTACAACTAAACCTATACCTTCAATTTCCTGGATGCATTATCAATTCCATTCCACAAAATCAAATCGTTTTCATTCAGAGCTGTTCTATCCGTCTCTTCCATAGATATACATGTTTTTTTCTCAAAATTTCATTTCATTGTTAATACCTGGACCACTTATAATACTTCTTGTCCCGCCTAAGGACGGAACAAATCAGTTTTGCCACATTTTGCTCAATAAGCTACAAATGTTTACCTCAAGCATATTCATACCATTCTTTAAAAAATTAATTCAGATACAGTATATTGTAAAAAAAGCTAATTTTAATATTGTGATCATATATTTATATTATCTCAGTGCTGGAACACTGATAGCAAACTTATAAGTGAACTCTAAATTCTTAAAGGCCAATATATAGATTTTCATTAATCATTGATCTTCCATAGCCTAAATTATTTTTTCCCAGGGATGATTCTTGTTGCCTGTTTAAATTTGCCTTTGTTTTGTTCTTAAATAAAAATGTTCCATTGCTGTTCCTTTTACTTTTCTGATGGGAACGGCTTAATCGGTATTTCATTTGTTGCTACATTCTAAGATTGTGCCTTGTCTTAACCTCATAATAAGACTGTTTTCAAAAACTTGGTTTTTAAGCAGGTTAGGAAACATTTTTAATGTCTAAGACAGTGCGGGGTGCTTTTAGGATCCTGTTCATGATGTTCACAATCATGAACTGGATTCTAAAAAACATACACATGACATAAAGAAAACATCCAAAGAAACAATGAAAGCAACTTGCTTCCTATGAAATATTTATGGAATGAGTACATTAACAAAAGCAGCAGGAGAGTATTGGTACTCCACTCCCCTTGGAAAAAGAAAGCCTGCCTGTATTTACATCTTACCTTATATACTCGAGTATAAGCTGACTCGAGTATAAGCCGAGGTCCTAATTTTACCCAGGAAAACCGGGTAAAGTTATTGACCCGAGTATAAGCCGGATCA
>JANHJO010002175.1:0-12044 GCA_032468235.1 Pseudoxyrhopus heterurus | reverse complement strand
CCCAGGTTTCCTGGGTAAAATTAGGACCTCGGCTTATACTCGGGTCGGCTTATACTCGAGTATATACGGTAATTACAGTTGATCCAGTAACAATATAATACTATTTGCATTTGTATATTGCTGAGGTTTATAGCATTTTCCCCTCAAACAACCAATATATGATTATATGGAGGCAATCCTGAGACTCTTCACAGAAAATCATTTTAGTCCTCTGTACAAAATCATTATTTTCTTTTTTTATTATACTGTGTAGAGCAAGAAGTGAACTCTTGCCCTTCTCCATTAAGGGTTTCTTTCTTTAATTCACTTTCATAGTGGTGAAGTGGTAAAGAAAATGCCTTTTGAGAGATAAAGACGTTTCAAAGTTTTATCAAAATGAAAAAAATCATTCACCTCATTTTTTCTTTAGTCCAAGCATTTGAAATAAGCACAGAAATCCATATATATAAACAAAAGAGCCTTTTAGCTATATTACTTCAGAAAAACAATCTCTTTTAATATTCCACAGATGCATCTGCAATAGAAGGGTTGTCTTGCAAAACAAAATAATTATTCCTAGAGGCACATGTTTTATGTCTTGAAACAAAACTTCCAAGAAAAGAACAGAAACAGAATGTATTTGTTCAGTGTATGTGGTAAGGAGATGAAATTGGTAGCGTTCATTATCAGTATATTATGTTTTCTGATAAGATGTATCAAACTGTGGAATTCAGGGCCACCGACATAAAGATTGTAGCAATAGTATAATTTACTGGTGAAAATAAAAGAAAAATAGCTATGTAGCTGCAACTGACCATCAGAGCAAAGAGGGGATATTTCATCATGCTTTACCTTCAATTTTGTTATACCTGACAGTTCTTAATAGCTTTGAGGAGTATTTATTTATTTGATTGATAATTGGTTGATTATGTGCCATCAAGTCTGTGACAAATCATAGTGACCACATAGATTTTCTCCATGACAATCTGTTTTTAACCAGATTTTTCAGGTCTTTCAGCAGTACTCCAGTTCCCACTCTTGAGTCCATCCACCTTGTTGTCTTCTCTTTTCTTCTACCTTTCCTAGCATTAGAGTCTTCTCCAGAGAATTAGTTATTCACATGATGTGTCCAAAGCAGAATAATTTGAATCTGGTACTTTGTGCCTCAAGTGAGGTTGATTTGTTTTTTGATCTTACTTATTTTAATGAAATGAATGAAACATTAATAAAAAGTAGGTCAATAATACATCACAGTTATTTTTATATTATGAGTTTGAGTTACTATTACAATCATGGTACAACAGACACACAGAATCTTGCAAATATTTTTTTAAAAAAGTCATATCAAAAGCCGCAACTGTAAGCATATTTAGACTGCCTGCCTAGCTGTGTATTTGGGAGAAACGTTCTTGCTGCAGCTTTCATCTCTGCTACTCTCCATTTTAAATGTGTCATCTTTAATGAGGAGTCAGTGGAGCTATTGCGTTGAAATGGGTTTAACATCACAACATGACCAAGATACCATTTGAAGGAAATCACATTTAAATCCATAGGATTTCTTTTAAATGCACCCTAAAATAAAAGGATACGAAGAAATACACTGATTTAATGAAGACTGAAGGAACTGTGTGCAAGACCAGGCTGTTTTGGCCTAAAAAAATATCAGGTTTGCAGTAATGCTTTCCAAATTTGTCCAAATCTTAACTGAAAGTTTGTGTAGGTGCTTTGTATTCACATGTGCAGGCTCAAGTGTTTGTCTCCCTAGGAATTAGTTCTCTTTTGATTCTGTGATAGAGGAAGGAGCAGGAATGAAGGATATCTAGCAATTTTTCCATGGAGATTTGGAGTTACTTTAAATATGTCCTTGGCTCTGGTTCTGTTCATTGAAGTAATTTATTTTAATTGCTCCAGGATTAGTGAGAAAACAGCTTGCACAAAAGTCAGATTTCAGTACAAGATATTTGCTGTTAGTTTCACTGTCATAGGGGGATAAACCTAAATTGAGTATGCAGACTCTAAGCATGTAAATAAGTATGGTGCTGTACGCGTGGGCACCATATATGGTATGCGGCTCAAAATGCCAATCTTTTTTCCATGTGCAATTTTTGTTCTGCTGCCAAGTTAATTCCAGCCAGTGTGGCAGATTGATTTAGGAAGCTGTTTACATCACTGGACTGAATGATCTTTTTAAAAGTCAATTTTGTTCTCATTTGAGTTATCCTGGTTTTTGGATCAGCTCCCGAGGGTTGTGAGAAGCCATTAATGGAAAAGAATTAGTGACGAGACTGTTCTTCCCACTCACTGAAGGAATAAAATTGAGGGGAGCCAGGGAAACAGACGAACATGAATGTAATTCCAAATTTCAATCTTCTTTGTATTATGGGTCATTACCTGTTAATTGACTAAATGGCAGTTCTCTGTGAAGTTTTGTTTGGCTTTTATAATGAAGACAGATGATATAATTAGTATCATTTCTGATTTGGAAATAATGAAAGTGTTGTATCCATGAGGTACAACTTCCAGCCTACATGGTATCAGAAATAACTTCCTATTGATACGAGAACAGTTAGTGTTTTATGTTTTATTTTATGTTCAGTACATTGATGTAATCTGAAAACAGTAATGTATTCCTTCTTTTTTTCATTACAGCAGTCGTTTTCTTAAGCACTTAAGAACTTCCCTTCATTCTTCATATTGACTTGCATATTGAGAAACATCTATGGGGCAGAAAGTTTGGGAATCCATTATCATTCTCCCAGCCATTGTAAATTAACTTTCAATAGTTGCTCATACTTTGCAACAAGCTACAGTGTGGATGATATGAGTTACACCTAGCATGTTGTGTGAATCCAGCCAATTCTTGGTTACTCAATAAATCACAGCTAAACAGACCATGGCTCAACCTACTCAAGTCATTTTGTGCCCTCTCTGCATATTGCAAGAGAAGGTTTGTCATGGTAGGCAAAGGTTTTCCATGCCCCGCTCTGGAATCTATAGTTATAATATTGTATGTTATGTGGAAAGAAACATACTAAGAAGTTCAGGGGCGGGAAAAAAACTTTTGCTGCAGCTGAGAGACTTCGTGAAGCTACTGCTGCTTTCTTTGCAGAGATTGATATGCCTTTTTTCCATATGAAAAGGCCTTCCAAAGAAATCTGTAATAAAAACAATTAAATGCATTTACAGCTATTAAAATACAATAAAAGTATGAACAGAAAAAAGATGCACATCTTATATTTTAAACAGAGATGATGCAGTCAATTAAAAAAATTGGAGAGGGCAACCAAAACTGGTTCAGCAGTAAAAAAAAAAAAAAAAAGCCCTGTATTTTTGAGAGATTTCACAAGTCTGCTTTTCCTCATATCATTTTCCTTTCTTTTGCACCTAGTCATTTTGATTTTAAAAAACAGTTCTACTTGGCTGTTTCTTTAACGAAATACAAGATTTGAGGTTGTTGCCACTTGCTTCAGTTTAAATGACTAAATAAAATTTTGGGGGGAATGTGATTATTATACAGGCTCAGACCAGCCATTATTCTCTCAATTGCTATAATAATTTGATATGTTTATAAATTAACAGTTAACAAATATAATAAAGCTAATGGAGTTCTTCTTGCAAGAAAATTAGGATAATTGAAGAAATAAATTATATATTATGAAGTACTGGTGGTGTTTATTTTTATGTATTAATAAAAATGTTGCATGCTTTGGCAAACATGTTTAGCTGTAGAAAACTCATGAATATCTCATAGCACCAGTCATCTGAGTTTCTCAAATCCAGGGGGAAATTATTTTGCTGCTTAACTATGCCACAGCTTTCAGCTCCTTCAACTCTGAGCAACTTCAAAAAAAGATGAAGACTGTAACTTTATGGAACTCTAAATTAAATTCCCAATCTTCATGTTTGCATGCTGGTGGAATGAAGCTTCAGCTAAGCCTGGTGGAGACCTCTTCATGTACATGTTGTACAGGATCATGTTCATTGTTTTAAAATCGGAAGTTTTTTTTATAAAATAACATATTCTTTGCAGGTGGGTAGGCACCATCCAAAGTGGCTATCATTTTTAGTTTTGGCGATTTTGGCAGCTATGGGGTGCAAGACAATGCAGGTCGACGTAGAAATAGAAAGACATTGCTCTCCTTGGCAACTTCTCTCACTTTGTATGCATCTTTAGTGATAAGTCTGCTTGAATATCTCGGTAATACTGGGTGGAGCTGATCCAAGGCCTATATATTTACCAGGTAGGGTTGTCATATTTTCAAATAGAATTTTGGAAAAAAAACCTGGAAAACAATGTAATTAAACCAACATTCCTCCTAGTCATCAGAAACACATGTAATGCTGTCTCCAAGGAGTTTGCATGTGTCTTTTAATATCGCCTTGATAGCTTCTTATCAATTAATAACATGTATTTAAGTATTACTGGATTGTAGCGATTGTGTCTTTACAAGATGTTTTCTAGCGGCAGAATGAGCTTTTCCTCCCCAATGTACATTCCCCAAGCTTCGCCACTTAATTGGGGAACTCTCTGAACCATGACACGTAGAGGGCAGCAGTAGAGGATGGGAAGGAAACAAGAAGAAATGCCTGTGAATGAACAGATGTAGCCTTCTGAATTCTGAACAATAGAAGCCTTTAACTAAAGATCAACATACTCAGTTTGGAGAGTTCTGCTGGGAAATATGTAACAAAGGAGCAAGAACGGATGGTATGGAAATATGTAAATAAGCGACCAGTTTGAAAAGAATATCAGGCTCTTTTTCTCTACCCTGGTAGAATTTAGACATGGTAATAGGGTATGTGAGAGCATCTCTCTGATTTCCTATAAAAGGGAAGGTCAAGGGTAATAATTATTTTGTTTAGCTGAAAGCTTGTCATGTCTATAATAAGGCAGCATAGAACAGCGGTCTTAACATTTCCAGAGTTAGGAACTTCTGAAGTATTTTGTGTTCTCCCAATTGTTTAATGTTATCCCATTGTGGGGTCATGAGGGCCTTTAACTGACAATTTTGTATATTTTGGAGGCCATTGGTTTAGACATTATTCAGTAAGAAATGACATATAATACTGTGTCTACTCCAGAACTTGTCACTAATGGATGTATTAAGGGCTCTGAAGTGCAGACTAATGAAGCCATTATGTTGTCCAATAACTCATGGGTTGAAACTGTCCTTGGCAGATGCAGAACAGCATAGCATTTCAGTGACATCTTTATCATACATTCTCACATTACCATTTAATAGTATCAAAGGAAATCTAAGACACAGTGGAAGGTGCATCTCAAATAAACAGCTGAGAAATGCAACTTCATCGTCTTCTCAAAAAAAAAAACTGAATTGTGGAAAGCTGTGAAAAACTGTACAATTACTTCCTTGCCTTAGACTCCACGTGTGGTTATATGTACAAAGAGATTTGAGAACTTAGAAAACTTTCATTATATAGATACTTATATGGTTATTTTTCTGGAGTAAGCATAAAATGAAGAGTAAGAAGTAATAGGCAAAAGAAATTTTAACAGCAGGAGATAAGAGAACAAAAAGAAATCTAACTAAATCCAGTTTCAAACAACACCATTTATTATACCTCCTGATACTTTTATCTTCTTACAGACCATCTTTGTTTCCATCATATCTGTATATCAATTCATGCATTTTCTTTTTATTATTAAACTTGTAGTTTCATGTTTTTTTTCTGAGAATTCCATTAACTCTATCCAGTTTTTTTCCTGCTCCTTCTCTTCCTCTCAATCCATACACATACGTGTTTTGCAATTTGATCCTCGTTCATTCTCTCCATATGACCATATCATCTCAGCATACTTCTTCCATATTGATCATTTTCCAGTCAATCTACTTTCATCATTTTTTACTCTTAATTCTTATTGTACCACTCACACCTTACATAACTCATTCCCACTGTATTCAGCTTAGTTTTATGTCTCTCCTGATATACCCAACCCTCGATTTGACTAGCACAGCTAGGAATTCTGGAACTTGTGGTCCCAACACATCTGACAGCCCTAAGAGAAGGCGAAGACTATCCTGTGTATCTTAAACCTTCATACATCTTAGCTTAGGCCTTATACATATTATCCTTTATTATTTTGCCTTTCCAGAATTATTCTCTGGTCTGATACTCTTGAATGATATAGAAAGATCGAAATATTAAAGTACAGAGACATAATAGAGAAATGATCAGATAAACACTAATAGGAAAAACTGAAAAGCAGTCTTACTGAGTGCTTGCATCATTCATTCTTGTGCTCTTCTGGAGAGTGGCACACTACAATAACTCATATACAGCTGGACAGATGTGCTTTAGTTTCCAATTCAGTCTGATGCTGTGTTCTGCTCTCACTCCCTCAATTCTGTTTCGGATAGAATCACAACGATTCTTGATGTCTTAACCAGTTATGCTAGTTATGCTGATGATGTCCTGCAATTTTAATTACGGTAATTCCAAAGCTGTCTGAGCTGAGCTCAGTTAGACAGAATGGGGAAATATAGGCAAGAAAGAAACAGAACTAAGGGACAGATGAAGAATAAAGCAAAGCTCACAGCTAGACCCAGATATATTTAAATTTATTGCCTGCTTTTCTACCATCAGAAACTTCTCTCTTAAACTGAGAATGCTACAGTAATGTGAAGAAGGTTAAAGTCCATATATATGTGCTTTATAGATGATCACTTACACAAATGTCATGTCGTAGATTTCAGAATGTTTTCATTTGCGGACATTGCCAAATTGTTTAATTTCAGTCTTCCAGGTCACCAAAATCTGAGCAATTACAGATGTTGATACAAGCATTTTAGAGGTAGGCGTCATTTCATCATGCTTGACTTATCTTCTTATAAAGGAAACTGACAGTTTGTTTACTCCCTATCCCTAATTAAGGTTTTAAATCTCGACATAGCTGATTCTTAACATTGGTTTCAAGAGAAGCTCTATTCTTTAATGAGTTGATTACTTTTTATTTATCAGATTTATGTAATGTTCCTCAAATAAGAATTAGAATCAGCAAGGCTTGAGAACTCTGTTTCTCATCTTTCTCTGTAAACAATCAACTAGGTCAGGCTAGATTTTATTTGTGCTTCCTCTTAAAATATTCTGCTCTAAAATATATTTATATTTTCAATAAACAGGAATTCCAATATGTTTTCCACAATGTTACCAAGTTCCTCTAATTTAGGTATAAGGCCATGGTGTTCTTCAGTATTCCTCTGAAAAGATTCTGAAAAATGAGGATTCATGGGAAATTTTGTAATATATGGGTCAGTCTGAGGTTCTTGTTAGTGTTTTTATAGAGATATCTGTCAAACCCTGTCAGTATTTGTCACTGCTGGAACTTTTAAGTGTCTTCTTTTTTTTAAAGATATACTCTAGTAAAAACCTTTTGTCAAGATATCTCTCAAAGGTTGACAATACGTATTTGAGTTTTTTACATCTTTGTGAGTAAAGTGTAGGTGGTATGTACTTTGTTACATAGAATTGAGATATGGATGAACATCTGATTAAGTTGAGTCCAGTGAGAGTAGGATATTTAAGAAGTCTGTCTGATAATATAAGAGATTGGGACAAGAATCAATAGATGGTGAATGAAACTGGATTGAATACAGCATTGATTGACTACAAAGAAAGTGGCTAATTTTATCAGGAAATATAATAGACATTACCAAGTCTGAGGAAAAATTGGGTAAACTTAAAATAGAGTAAAACAATGTTCTCTGAATCTTTGGAAATATTTCATGCTTCTTGTTTGTGATATGAACAACAGAACATAAGTGATACCATTAGTTGACTTTATAGTTATGAATTCTATAGGAAAATATGTTTAAGAGATGAAATTTCCTTTGGCTATATAGGAGGAAAGAATTCAAATGTATTAAAGTGTAATCTGGGTGAGTGTTTTATTGATTAAAAATAGGCTTAGGTTCTACTAAAAGAGAATCATTTTGTGTGTCTATTTGTGTTTGAGATATATATTATTAACTATTTCTAGGTATATATGTACTCAAATTATGACACTTTTCTTCAGAGTTATACATGAAAGCAAATTGTTAGAATAAGCAATTCTTTATTTTCAGAAATAAAAACCATCATACTGGGGAGTAAATTCCATGTATATGCCTGCTATATTCATTTTTCTGTTTTAGCATAGTGATTGGTCTATGATTTTTATACTGAAATAAAGTATAAGTACCCAAAGGATTTGTACTATTGGTGCAACCTTTAAAAGCTAATGTTTGAACTGGAAGATAATTCATCTAAAAGCAAATTGTTCCACAAAGTACACAAATCAAGGCACACTATAAATCCACATACCTAAGTGTTAGGCACCAGTATTTAAAATGTTCACGTTTAAATCCAAATGTGATTATGCTATATGCTCATACTGTCTACTTCTATTTTGAACTAAGAAAGTGGTAGAAATGAAAGAACCAATGAGAAATACAGTTCTCATTGTTTAGAAAGATAAGTAATTTTTATTAATTGTTGCATGCAGTGATAACAATTTCTCCACTTCCTGAGAAATAATGGAGTACTGATTCAGTGAAAGAAAGACATGTCATTTAATGTTTCATTTGCTTTTCAGACCTGCAAAGGTTGTAATTTCAAGGGCTGGTCATACAGTTCTTTTTTCATCCATCACTGTAAATGTGAACAGTCACTAAACAAGGCAGTTGCTTTAAGAAGACTAGAGATAGTAGGAATAATATATAAGTACAGGTAGTCCTCGACTTACAACAGTTCATTTAGTGACCGTTCAAAGTTACAACGGCACTGATATAAGTGACTTACAGTTTTTCACACAATCATTGCAGCATCCCCCGCGGTGCCATGATCAAAATTCAGATGCTTGGCAACTGACTCATATTACAGCGGTTGCAGTGTCCTGGGTCATGTGATCCCCTTTTGTCACCTTCTGAGAAGCAAAGTCAATGGGGAAGCCAGATTCACGTGTTAACTAACTGAAGAACTGCAATGATTCACTTAACAACTGTAGCAAAAATGTCATAAAATGGGACAAAACTTGCTTAACAAATGTCTCGCTTAGCAACAGAAATTTTGGGCTCAATGTTGGTCATAAATCAAGGACTACCTGTACATGATTTACTGGTTCAACACCATTACATTTTACATTCCAAGATGGTATGTCACCTGTCCTTTGGGAGAACCAAAGGTTAAAAAATTATAAATTGAAGAGTGCCACGTGGATGCCTTTCTTTGCCTCAACCCTCGACAAACACACCTGTTACTCTTATTGGTTAGCATGCATATTGCTCATTTGTGTATGCTTTTCATTTTGAAAGTTGATGTATAACAGTCAGTGAATAATAGAACTGAACCTTAGAGAAAGTTGCTTTATGCATTTCCAACTTGACTGTAAATGCTTTAGTTATGATTGAAAATCCTGTAGTGTTTTTTTTAAACAAGATTTCTGTGTTATGGCACAATAAGTTTACCCTTTTATGTAGAGTTAGTGATGTTGTATGTAGGTTACTGCCATTGTTGATAGACTCATATTTTAATGTAATTGCTACAGCAAACCACTTGATTTATTTTCATTCTTGGAATGCCTTCTCCATTGTAAGATTTAAAGCATATTGTCTTACATTTGCTCATGGTCTAATTTTCTATCTTCTTTTGAAATGAGCATAAATAAAATTTGGTTTAACTTGTACACTAATATTACCTTAGAAATATAAAGAAAATCAGTATTTTCTCACAACAGAACAATTGTGAAACAAAATAGTCCACAGAATTAGAAGGACATGATCAGAGATTCAGATGGCATGGTTTTTTATGCTTTGATAATGTTAAAGGTAATGTCGATTTTAAGAATCATTATATTAGAAGCACCATTTGAAAAAAATGAAATATACTGTTTATATATAAACCCAGACTGTGCCCTTTATGGGTCTCAGCACAAGAAGCATTTTACAGGAAAGAAAGAGTAAATAAAGAAAAACTTATTGAGTTGTTAGAAGAGGAACATGGAAAATATAAGACGAAATATCAAGAGAGTTACTGGCTGCAGGGGGATTTAGTTGTCGATAGTTTTCATGTGCACAGTTAAGAGAAGATTTAAGGTAGGTAATAGGACATTTTGAATTGAGCAGCGGAAGACAGAAATTTGAAGTTGAAGTATGTACAAATGATGAACATGCAATTCCTAAAATACATAAACTTTTGTTGAAATCTGAAACGGAAGAGCAAGTGAAAGACTATGATAAAATGGGCTAAGAACTTTGGATACAACATACTGAGGGAGCAGTAGAAAGCTGTGGTTAAAAGTATTGAAATTTACACTATGTTATAATTTAAAAGTTTTTTTATAAAATGATGTACCATAGGTGTAGGGCTCTAGAAAAAATGTTTAGGAAGTATAAAGGTGTTTCAAATTGGAAATATGGACAATACGAAGGGTCATTTTAGAATGCCTGATGGACTTGTAAAAAAGCCAGAAATTTTTGAGTTCAAATACATATAATGGCACAAAGAAATTTTAAAAATTAACATTTAACTAAAACCAGAAATTTTCTTGCTGAGATTAATGGACAGTCAAATTAGAAAAGAGCCATGGAAGATTATTTTTATGTGACTAGCTAATTACCCGGTGCTGCCCGGGTAGTTTCCGCTGCTGCCTGCTTCGTCCCCGCTGGGTGCCTTGTCGTCCTGCCACCTTCGCTGCTGCAGCTTGCTCATCCACCACCGCTTCGGCTGTAAGTCCTGTGGTAGAGGCCTGGGCTGCGCATGCGCCACTCATGTGCAATGCAGGTTTGCCATTGTGTTGGTGCGGGTGTTCACTTCGGGACTGTTTTTGGGGGGCGCAGACCCCCCAAAGGCGTTCATGACCCTCCCCCAGTGCTGATCTTAGGATGGCAAGGTATGTATGTGCGAAGTTTGGGCAAGATTGGTTGCACCGTGTAGGAGCGTATAGAGCACATACACACACACTCACAAAACCACACTTCTGTTTTATAGATATAAGATGAATCTGAAAAGAGACTGCCTAAGACTCTAAAAATAGAGTCAAGCAAGGAGGATGTCAGCCAAGAAAAGAAGCCAAAGCAAGCAAGAAAAAAATAGCAGGGAGAAACTTAAAGAACTTCAAAGAGTTGTTAGAAGAGTCAAAAATGTAAAAGATATTGAAGAGGGAAACAGATACAGAGAAATAAAGTCTTCCAAAACTTCACTGAAGTCAGAAGCTTGTTTTAACCTCAAATTGATATGCTAAAAGATGCCAATGGACAGATAAAAATTTAATACTATTTACAATTGCTACCACATTAATAATATCTCCTTCTTATAATTTCATTTTTCTTTTTCTTTTGTAATTTAAATGCCAACCGTGTCCCTGGTTTCTTTGCAAACTCAGACAAACCCAGATTATGCTTGAAAACATCTTTGTGGTTCTTAGCATAAGAAGCATTTTATGCTTCTTATAGACAAGAAATAACAGGCCTGCCCCCCAAATTTGTGCCTATTTATGCGCATGCATGGCTTTTCTCACGTCGCTTGCAGTGAGGAGGTGGGGGTGGTTTACTTTACAAAGCATGAGCTTTATAAACTTTCCCCCCCCTGTATTTGTGAAGTGTGTGTGTTGAGGAAGATCGTTACACACACACACACACACACACACACACACCCTAATGTGTGTATGATAGGCAAGAACTCCTCCCTGATAACACCAAGCCTCGAAAGGGAGGAAAGGTAGCAGGAGCTCGCTGAAGGTGTGTGTGTGTGTGCGTGTCGGGTGGAGAGGGAAGGAGCTGCAGCAGAGCCTGAGCTAGGACAAGAAATAGAGAGATGCATTGCATGGCTGGAATAAAGGAAAGGAGGAATTGTTGGAAGGAATTGTTGGAAGGAAAAAAAACCTTTCTCCTTCGGGTTTGAATTTCCTGGCTGGGAAGTTGCTCCGATGTAGGAAAAAAGTTGTTCTTTGGATTTCAATTTACCTGTTTCCTCTAGAAGATCTTTATAGGTCCATTTCTTATTTGAATGTAGTAATCTTGGGGAAATTATCGCTTCTAGTGGCAAAAAACAATAAGGTATTTTATCAT
>JANHJO010002174.1:132715-143132 GCA_032468235.1 Pseudoxyrhopus heterurus | reverse complement strand
TTTAAATCTTGTACACCACCCTGAGTCCTTCGGGAGAGGGCGGTATATAAATTTTGGTAAAATAAAAAATAAAAATGAAATAAATAAACCTATAGAAATGTGGACAAAGTGCTATCTAAATTAAGGAACACATGGTTCTGTTCTTTCCTAGTTCCTCATCTTCCTCCTCTCGCTTGGCTGGCCTCCTGGATTCTCACCTGGATCTTAATTTAGCAGGGAATTAGACTAATCTCATTCCTGAGCTACAGCAGGACTTAAAGCAATGACTGGGGAGGGAACAGCAAGAGGGGATGCAAGCAATGAAAAGATAAAGACTAGCATCCCAGGTCTGCTGCTGGAGAACATGAGTTCTCCACTCAACCTTAGCCAGCTGGATCTTGATCTCTTCCTTAAATGATTAATTTAACAAATGATTTTCAAGAACTGGGCCAAACAGATTAGACAATTCCCCTGGATGTGAAGGAATGCAAAACTATTTACCTAGCCCACGAGCTGCAAGGTCCGTAGCGAAAAGAACTGCCGATTTCTTGCGCAAAAAATCATGGTAAACTTCCATTCTTTTCATCTGCTGCTGTTTGCCATGAAGAGCCAGTATAGGGAGACCCGGCCGAAGGCGACAAAATACTTTAAACAAATACTGAACCTAGAAACCAATCGTAATTTTAATACTAAATTCTATGAGCAAGACCAGTTGACAGTACACATTTATTACATTGTAGGCCAGCACGGCCTAACAAGTCTTGGCTGAGGTAGAAAAGCTAAACAGCATCAGACCTGGTTTAACAATACCATGGGGGGGAAAACCCAGCGGGGTGGGCTAGATTGGGATGTTAAAAGATATCCCAAAAGACAACATATAATTGAACACTTAGGAAGAAGCAGCTTTCTCTCGTCTTTAGTATTAGTTTAAAACAGGTGGAAGAGCCACCTCTGTTACCTCAGCTAGTTAGACACAGGGATACAAAGCTTTGCAAATGGAAAAGGCCAGAGATCTGCAAAATGAAAAAAAAATCAGAGGAAAAGGCATGCTAAGGTTTCATGTCTCCCAGACGGGAAAAAAACAGAAAAATATCCTTTCCGCCTGGAGCTTTCATATCATTTTTATCATGCAGCAATTTTCACAAAATTACCATGGGAGTTAAAACCAAACCACTACATTTCCTAAAAGCGAATGCTATGGAAAACCCAGGAGTATGATTAGAATTTACAATTCAGAAATCTCACGAAGTCTCATTTAATTCAGCCAATTTATCTGTTTCTGCCCCTGAACAGACCTTCTTTTGTCAATTTCACAACAATTTGCACGGTAATCAATTGTCAGGCTTTTTGTCACCATAATCTTTTCAGCTATTGACAGATTTATAGCTACATCCAACAAAGTTGATGCTGTTTTAAATTTAGCAATATCTCAAAAAAGGATCTTGCTGCAATTTAGATGGAGTTATTCCCAAAATAATAACTTTTTACAAATAAACCCCGCCCTTTAATCTAAAGGCATCTCATTTTTAAGCCAAGTGTTTATTTAAAGCTACACTTACAAGGCATCTAATCAGGAAAAACATCTTCCTTTCCTCTCATAGAATAAAATGCTTGGATGACAATGTTTACTATGATGTTTGGTCCATTTATAAACAAAGCATGTATTTCATTGAATACAACACAAAGATATCTGAAGAAGTCCAGTTGGAGTACTCGCCTCTACCTACATTCCAAATTTCTCCATGCTTGGATACTTAACTGCTAACTTCTATAAAGCTGTTTTGATAAATAATGTGATTATGTTATAGTCCTGGCGATGCTCTCCAGCCTCAGCAGCAAAACGATTTACGTGCTTTCATTTGCTTTGCTTTTCTTACAATCTAACTTTCTGATTACAGGTAGTCCTGGACTTACAACCATAACTGAGCGCAAAATTTCCGTTGCTAAGAGAGACAGTTGTTAAGTGAGTTTTGCCCCATTTGGTGATCTTTCTTGCTATAGGTGTTAGGTGAATCACTGCATTTGTTAAGTTATTAACATGGTTGTTAAGTGAATCTGGCTTTCCCATTGATTTTGCTTGTCAGAAGGTCGCAAAAGGTGATCACATGATCACATGACACTTGCAACCGTCATAAATATGAGTCAGTTGCCAAGCATCTGAATTTTAATCACATGACCATGGGGATGTCTCAATGATCGTAAGTGTGAAAAACAATCATAAGTCGCTTTTTTCAGTGCCATTGATAACTTTGAACAGTCAGTAACTGTTGTAAGTCGAGGACTACTTGTACCGCAGAATATATTGGTAGACAATGTATGATGCAACACCCTGCATGACTGTTATCCATTTGATTTTTATAAATTATAATTAACACTCTTCTTTATAAATTGTAGGATATGGGATTATACAATACCTCTTTACAGCTTGCAAAAAATACAATACTCTTCTTATTCAGATGACTCCTCAGAAAAGAGTACAACATATTGACTTTCTGGTACAGTTCACAAACAATGTAGTTCTGTTCCAAGGTTGCTGGAGTACTAAAAGTACCAAAAAAGGAGAAATAGACAACAGATAAAAACATCAAGGGGGGAAGAAAAGCAATGAAAAACAAACAATACATGCTCAAGTAAACGTGTCTCAAAGTATTAGTTAAGTAAAACGAAATCCACAACTTTTTCCAAGCAAGGAGGCATCCTGTTTTTGTAGGGCATTTGCAAGAGACCATATTCTCAAAATGAATGACTAGGGCCAAAGTAAAATATGTCATTTTGTTTAGTTACATTTGCCATTTAAGTGCAATTGAAATTAAATATACTATATTTTTCACTCCATAAGATGCACCTTTCCCCCCCAAAAAGTGGTGGAAATGTCTTATAGAGCGAATACTGCATCACAGACAAGGCCGCGGTGACAGGCAGCAGTGGTGAAAGGCAGGAGCGATCCCCGCCGCCTGGAACAGCTGATTGGCAGTATTCCGGGAGGCCAATCTAACCGCCGATCAGCTGCTCAGTGGCGAAGGCTCCCGTTCCCTGGCGAAGGCAGCAGACACGGAGGAGGCAGCAATTTTTTTTCTTATTTTCCTCCTCTAAACCTAGGTGTGTCTTATGGCCAGGTGCGTCTTATAGTGCGAAAAATAGGGCAGTTCTTCGAATCAATGGTGCCAGGTTATTTTAGGAACCACCTCTCCCTACTTACATCTACCTGTCACATCAGATCAAGGAAGTCATGCTGCAAGTCCTGTCTAGTACGCAGCTCCATCCAGCAGAAGCCAAATGGTGTACCTTTTTTGCTGTGGTTTCCATTCTGAAACATCATCTCCCCTGAGATAAAGTTAGCCCCATCACCGTTAGCCTTAAAAAGTGGTTCTTTCATCAACCTTGGAGATCCCACGTGGAGCTTGCAAGATGGCTATATGATATCAACTGAATGTTCTTCACCCACTATCTTGTTTCTTTTATATTTATGTTTGAGCATTTATGGTTTTTAATTATTACATCTGTATGCCACCCTGAGATGGGCAACTATATAAATTTGCTAAATAAATAAATACAATATAGATATTCAGACTCTCAACCACTTTTCTCCAGTTATGCATTGCCATTTTAATCCTAGATCATGTTTCTGTTCTTCTGGAGGCATATCTGGAATCTTAAGAAGCATTTTGTCAGAACTATTCCAAATTAATTCTATGGAGATCATGGGTGAAACGGAGACTGTGAATTCTCAAAATGGTTGCTATAGTTGATACAATCAATTGAAAACACTGTATTATCCAGAAGTTGTTTTCTGTTCATTTAGTTTTGCTGCTGCTTCTCCTCCATAACAAGCAGATCCAATTTCACACAAAAGCACTGAATTAGCCCTATCTTCTAAATAAAGTGTGTAGTTCAACAACAATTTTGCAACTGAGAATCCAGGCCAAGATGATGCCTGAGATCAGAAGGAAAATCATGCGAACAGAAAAGTCAGGGAATTTCTTTTCCACCTCAAGGAGAACTTCCACCTCAAGTTCTGAGGTGTTTATTTGAACACCAGGTAATCCTTGCTTAATAATAATTGGGACTAGCAACTTGGTTGCTTAGCACCAGCTGCTAAGAGAAAAAAATTACATGACCAATGATAGGCTCATGATCTTACTTTCCTGCGACTTAATGATTTTGCTTCTCTATAAGCTCTGCTTGTCACAAAGAGGTTACAAAGGACCCAAATGTTGATCAGTTGACTGTGGGATACTGTGATGGCTGTAAGAGCAAGGATTGGTTGCAAAGCTTTTTTTTTTAAGCCCACATTATTGTAACTTCAAATGAGGCAGTTGGTAAGGTATTTTAGATCTCAACTTTACAGTTTTCACTAGGTTTCGGCTTCAAAATGGCAAAGAACTTGGAGCCAAAAAAAAGGGAATAAGTGGCAATTGCTGTTCCCTAATCCAGGCGAAGTTCAGAGCAGGAAAGCGAAAAGATAACTTGTTCATCCCAGAAATCAGTCCCTCTTGCAGGACAAGCCATAAGGACAGCGTTCACAGGACCTATGGAACTTGAAAAAGCTTGCAAGCTTGCAAAATTTGCTCAAGTCGTAATCCTAAAAACACATGCATGGAACTCTGCAATATGTTGTCTGCCACTGCAATAGTTTTTAATTCAACTACTGGAAACTATCTAGTAACTGGACATCAGTTACAGACCAAGTTGTCTGGTCCCCCCAGACCTTTCAGAAATAAAGCCTTAAGAGATCAAATAAAAAATTACTTGGGCAGCTCCCAGTAGTCGCACGGTTAGCTGGTCTTGTCTTTTTTAAATCAACTATTTTATATACTTACTTTAGCTTGCAGCTCTGTTTCAAGGTCCAAAAGTTATATATTGCAGTGATTTCTTGCAAACACATTTGTTGAAACGATAAGCAAGTATTGAAACAAGGGATTCTACAAACATGCTGTGATTAATCCAGATTAAATCTTCTTTTTCTGGATGTGCTTACTTCAATTTATTGGCCTGCTTTATTCTAAACCCAAGACTGGAAACTCTCAGACCATATCATACCACAAGCAGGTTCAGAATAGAGAAAAACAATACAGTACTCAAAACATACATATTTCTTTGCAGACTACATAAAATGAACTCCAACCTGAACTTTGCTTTTTCATGAACCCAGATGTATTCTGGATCCTTCAAGCTCAACCGAGCAAGGTCCTTCACAGATTTGGTCTGCGTGGCTGAGAAAAGCAGGGTCTGCCGTTTTTTAGGAAGATTCTCTATAATTGCATTCATAGTATCGGCGAAGCCCATGTCCAGAATTCTATCAGCTTCATCAAGGACTGGAATGAGAAAAGCAAATTGGGGGAAATCAGACTTAGAACAATTTTATTGGAGAGATGATATTGGCACAAACTAGTGAAAACCGACTCTGAAAGTTCCCACGGTTTTCACCTGATTAAAAGGTGAAAGTTCCTCCTTTCCCCAAACAGTTAGTCACATTGTCCAATCAAGGTGCTGGCTGGTTGCTTGGTTACTGTGCTCTTCCTCTCTCCAGACACCTGCTGGAATGTCCTCGGTTCCCACAGGAAACTATTTTGTTTTGCCTACAACACTCCCATCTAACTATGTTCCCCCTCCCTATCCCTTCTTCGCATTGTGGCAACCCTGAAGCTTCCAAAATGGCCCCAGCCAGGTTTGCTTCAGAGTTGACAGTAGTTAAGTCGGGGGTCCACTACATATCACCCAAATGTGCTGATGTGGTTGTAGACATCTAATATGTCCTACCCCACATGGACATAACACCACACTCATGCATATCTACTGTTATTCTTAATTCCATGCAACCCCTTGCACAATTCTTTTAATTTTAAAACATTAAGACACCTAGGGATCTTGTACAGGAAGTTTGAACAAGTATATTCTTTTCTTCCATTTTACGGAATATTCTCTGCATGCTGTGAATCGCCCAGAGCAACATATATGCATCAGTTCCGTAAGAAGTTTAAGGTTAGAAGGCAGCAGCATTCCTATTAAGACTTCAAGCAAAGCTCTGAATCAGAATTCACACTGAACAGAGCCAGGATCAGAGGCTCCCAAAAAAAACTGTATACTTACTCAGCATTTGAAGATTAGAGGCATGGAAATACGAGGTTTCATCCATATGTTGTAAAAGACGACCAGGTGTACAAATGAGGATATTCATATTATGGATTTTGCCTGATTCTTGTTTCAAGTCCTGAAAAAGCAGGTTGGTTGAGAATTTAGGATGGCTCATCTGAAATTGTTCTGCAGAACTTTTGTTCTGAACTGGGGAGGGGAGGTTAGCACGCATCTAAATCCACCGTGTCAACTAATATCACTCAAATATTCTAACTGCCCCTAAACAATAATTGTTTAAAAGAAAGGCCTACCTTTCCACCAATGATTAGACCTGCAGAAAATTCATGATTCTTCCCCACTTTACGCAGGACTTCAAATGTCTGGTAAGCCAATTCTCTGGTAGGAGATATTATCAAAACACCCAGTTCATCCATGGCAGTCCACTGCTGTCGGTATAAAATTTCTAGAGCCTGAAGAGTTAAAAAGCACTAGTTAGAAAGTCTATCACATACTCTCCTGGGGTACACTTTTTCAATATTAACCTGCAACAAGCTACAACGTTCCCTTTTAAGGCAAACCTTTGAAGCAATAACTCACTTCAAGTATCTCTGCACTGAAACTCTCCTGATTTCTAAACAGCCCTGCAGCCATATCACTTTGCAGGAGAAAAGGGACTTCAGCACATGGACTATGAATCCATAGATACCTATTTCCAACGAAGAGATGTTCAAGACATGCTTCTTCTGCACTAAAACACTTGTCAAATAAAATGGCATCGCTCCTACAGCTTGACAATATCATCTGCCCAGTTCAATCTCTTGTTGAAGGAAAATACCCCTGCCTGACAATTTATTTCATTTGTTTAGCAAATTTATGTGGGCTCACAAAAACCTCACAAATGACATCTCTGGGCAGCATTAAATAATTAATTTTTTAAAAATTTAAATTTTGGTCATAAGTCATTGCAGTTTGAGTCACCATGTGACAGGACCTTATTTTACGACCGTTTTTATGGCGCTCATTAAAGCAAGACACTGCAGTTAAGTGAATGATGCACTGCTTAAACAAATCACATAAGTCTAAATCCATCTTATCCAATGGGCATCTTTTTTGCTGAAAAATAGCAAAAGTCATGTGCCTGGTAGATGTGGTAACTGGTCGTAAATGCAAGCTGGCTGCCAAGCACGTGAAATGTGATCACATGACCAAGGGGGTGGAGCAACAGTCATTACTTCGAGGATGGGTCCTAAATATTTTTTTTTTCAAGCTCACTGTAACTTCAACCGTCATTAAGTGACCAGGCGAAAGTCAAGGACTAGCTGTATATAAGAACAGTCATGGTTAAAATATATAAAACAGTAAGAGACAGTAAATGTTAACCTCAATATTTCACTAATCCCTTCGGGCACCCTGATGACAAAGTCAGTTCTTAAGGAATTTCTGAGACATTAACAGGAATGGAGCTAGCCTCACATTGGGAATGGGGAGAGAGGATGTTTCATAAGGTGGGCACCATGGCTAAGAAGGCTCATCTCTTAGGACCGGGTATAGTTCCCTAGCACAGGGGTCTCCAACCTTGGCAACTTTAAGACTTGTGGACTTCAACACCCAAAATTCCTCAGCCAGTCACGTGATGGTTTTTTCCTTTTGGGGAGCTGGGGTGGGCGTGGCCTGTAGGTGACGCATCCAGCCCACGGGCTGCCAGTTTGATACCCCTGTCCTAGGCAAGACAATGAATCCTTCAGTGACTCCTAACTCGTCCATTAATACAAATAAGATGCATGTTAGCTTATATGATGATGTAATGACAAGTATTTCCCTACTTACAGGTACAATGAAAGCCAAAGTTTTGCCTGATCCTGTCTTGGCAGCTCCCAGAACATCTTTACCCTGCAATGCCAAACCTATGGTCTGTTTCTGGATTTCAGTCACCATGCGATACTGAGCTTCCTGTAAGCCTGATGATACACAGAAGACAAAGAATCAGTTTCAGAATGCAACAAATAGAACAGTATTCAATTTGAGGAAATTTTTATCCTTAAGGATTCCATTCCTACCTTTCAGAGTTTTCCTGGATATTGGGAAATCAGAAAATCTTGTAACTTCATTTATATTTATCTGTATTGGAAAAAAATAAAACAGATCATTAAATTTTAAAATACCAAAGAACCTGACCATTTCTGCAAACTAGCATTATTTATAAGTATCCCATTGCAAAAGTGAATATTTTATTCACTTTCCTCTCAGTTTTGTTCTGTAGTATTAATACAATTTTTCATTGCTTCTGATGAAGTTTCAACTATAATTTGTATGCCTCTCCTGTGCCACTATGATTAATATTCAATATTGGTATAATTTAATTAAACTGATTTATAACACACTTGTGTTTTATTCAAAAGCAAATGTCCCAATAGGAGCCCCATAGGACATTCTTCCAAATAAATCTCTGAAAGATTACAGCTATCTCCACACACTTGCAGTGTGAAATTTTCTATACAGATAGTCCTTGACATGCAACCATTCGTTTAGTGACTGTTCCAAGTTACAATGGCACTGAAAAAAGTGACTTATGACTATTTTTCACACTTACAACCATTGTAGCATTCCCACAGTCATGTGACAAATTTTGGCCACTTGGTAACTGGTTCATATTTATGATGGTGGCAGTGTCCCAGGGTCATGTGACCATCTTCTGCAACCTTCTGACAAGCAAAATCGATGGGGAAGCCAGATTCACTTAACAACTGTATTACTAACTTAACAACTGCAGTGATTCACTTAACAATTGTGGCAAGAAAGGTCGTAAAAAGGAGCAAAACTCACATAACAACTCTGGTGCTTAGCAACAGAAATATTGGGCTCAATTGTGATCATAAGTTGAGGAATATCTGTAACTTTTTACAAAGAAGACAGTGTAGTGTTGTGTGGCTGGTTTTGGTTTAATTTGATGCACAAACCTAACTAAGATGACCATGGACATCCACAAAGTGGGGCAAGGGAAGAAATGCAGATATGTACATAATGATGTCATCATGCAAATTATATCATAGGTACTTGTTCAGACATCATATCATTGCATAGTTGCAATATTTGCATGACATCATGATATACCTGTTATGTTGACATCATCTTGATTTGGTTACACATATTGCTAAGGATAGATTTGTATTGCCTGTAACCCAGACATGCTTATTCAATAAACCATGGTTTTAAGATATTTGATTTAGCATTATATATAGATAGTATGTAGGTATAGAACAATGCGAAGAACATTGTGATAAAGGAAGGCAAGAGCTGTTAAGGAAAGTGAAACTACAATTTAGCCATAGTAAAGGAGAAAGTGTGAGGAAAAAAATTCAAAATAAACCTGCCTTGATTCTGTTTGGTTTAAGAGAAGACAAAGGAAAATGTCGGCAGGTTTTCAAGATTTTATTATTAAAGCCTACAATGATAAAGTAGTATTTCTACAATCTTTGATTTTCTGACCTGGTTTCCTGACCTGGCCTACCTTGAACGGCTGACAATATAATTGCCAGATTTGAGGTACAACATTACAAATTACCACTAGATGGCAGCAATGATGTGTTTTTAAAAAACTCTTTGCTGCCATCTAGTTAAGGTCTGAATTTCTGCTGCCCAAATTTGAGAACTTTCCCACTATCTCTGTGTGGGAACTAGGTCAGGGGTATCAAACTTGCATTGTCACAGCGGCATCATGTGATATATCACAACTTTTTTCCCCTTTGCTAAACCAGGCATGGGCATAGCCAGCGCGTGATGCATCTGGCCCGCAAGTTTGACAGCCCTGAATAAGGTTGATCAGATCAGAAAATCAATTCCACAAGAAGATTTGGACTATACTTTATTGAGAAAAATCTTGCAAGTCTGGTGGTGTTTTCATCCTCTTTTTCTTAGAATCCAATGAATCAGAGAACACACACAAGGGAATGAAATAGGTCTTTAACATCTAGACTTCATAGAAATTATTAGTTCGCAATTAAGATGCATACATGACTTATTTAATAGATCTATATCCCACCTTTATCTGGGTCAAAATTACCCAGCTGGTTTCCATGCCTAGAGGAGGAAAAGAACCTATCTCTGTTCCAGCATCTTAACTACTACACCAAACCGGTTCTTGTATGACTAAGCATAAACACAAATCAGTCAACCTGAAAACTAAGGAATTTGAATGCAGGAACTTAAGAAGTGGCATGCATTTTTTTCCAGGCCAAACAAGGCCTTGTCTGGAGAAAAAGGAAATTCTCCCAGGCTCAGAAGATTACTTCTTCTTCCTAGTGTTATTCACCATGACAGGATCCGCTTAGGCTCAGAAAATTACTGCTTGGAAATATTTTAGTGT
>JANHJO010002174.1:118176-128311 GCA_032468235.1 Pseudoxyrhopus heterurus | reverse complement strand
TTATTACTAAAATTTGATAAAAGCAATTTAAAATGGAATTGGATAAAATACAATTTAAAATGAAATTGG
Source organism: Pseudoxyrhopus heterurus (assembly GCA_032468235.1). NCBI lineage: Eukaryota > Metazoa > Chordata > Lepidosauria > Squamata > Pseudoxyrhopus > Pseudoxyrhopus heterurus. The sequence goes on along the minus strand of JANHJO010002174.1, from coordinate 128,242 downwards.
AATAAAATTTAAAATGAAATTGGAATAAAATATAGTCTAAAATGAAACTGGAATAAAATATAACAATTTAAGATACAAATAAAATATGATAAAATTATATTATATCTTACTGTTGTAAACATGGTAAAGCACGATTGTGAAGGTTAAAAATGAATTTTGAATTCTTTTGTAGTTTTTGTAGGTTTTTTTAAAAAAAATAGGGTATTCCCTGAAATCTGAACATTTTTCTGATTTTTAAAAAGTTTAGAAAAGCTAATATTGACACATTTTTAAGACAAGTTTCAACTCTGTATATACTTAATGGAGAATAAACTCGGCTGGCATGTAGGATTTCCTGTAAATCTGATTTCTTCAATGTCAATATATTCACCAGATTTTTCCATTAAGTAGAATTATTCTGAGAATGTTCCTTGAGTTGATGCTTTACTTCTGGTGGCTGAATTGCTAAAACTTTGCATGAGGGGCATCTTGTTTAAGTTGTGCAGTGTTTGTAATTACCAACAACCTCCTGCCCTAGAACTAATGTTACAGTGCAGAGAGGATGGTGGGAAAGGGGTGAGACGAGCAGGAAATGAGGTCACAGAAAGCTGAATTTACTGAATCTCGTCTGATTAACTGATCATCTACCTGAGGGGGTGGGTGAGGTTGGATTAGAAAGACCTCCGAGGTCCCTTCCAACCCTCTACATTCTAGGATAATTTTGATTAATTTATCATTTTTGATAAAGTTATATATTGCATACGCAGCAGTTTTTCATATCTTTTTCCTCTTTTAACAGAGATTTAACAAATAACCAAATTGGATGCCTGAATGCAGACATTTTTAAAGGATTGACAAACCTCATTAGACTGTAAGTGTTTTGATGTATTTGTTACTTCATAAAAATACTAAATGCTTAAAACAAAATGTTTGTTAAATAAAAAAGGGTGAGATTGGTGTGTGTGTTTGTGTGCTGATGGAGAAGCTTCCTGGTTATTTTCTTTTTGGTTGGAGGCAAACCAGAGGTGCTGGAGAGAAGAGGCCTCCTCACATGATTGCAGAGAACATTTGGAGGGGCTGTACCTTTGATGCAGAGAATTTTTCCTCCATATGTTTTTCCTCCATAACTACAGGTAGTCCTCGACTTAGCAATTTGTTTAGTGACTGTTCGAAGTTACAACGACATTGAAAAAAGCGACTTACAACCGTTTTTCACACTTACAACGGTTGCAACATCCCCATGGTCATGTGATCAAAATTTGGACACTTGACAATTTTATGACGGGTGCAGCATCCTGGGGTCACGTGATCCCCTTTTACGACCTACAGACAAGCAAGGTCAATGGGGGAAGCCGGATTCATTTAACAACCGTGTTATTAACAACTGCAGTGATTCGTTTAACAGCTGTGGCAAGAACTCAACATCTGTTTCACTTAGCAACAGAAATTTTGGGCTCAATTGTGGTTGTAAGTCGAGGACTAACTGTATCTTTATCTGATGAGTGCATTGGTCAAAATTTGTTATTTTTAACAAAGAACAACATAAAGCCATGCTGCCAAAATTTCAGACATGATATATTTGGGTCTATGTCTGTGATCATAAGTGAGCATAGCTCCTGCAACCACACAATCAAAACTCTTCCTTTTTATGTACATCAACCAACTTGACACACACACTCCTGGAATGAATATGCTCCAATATTCTATTCCACTGGACTTTACCCAAAAGGACAAGTTTGGGTAGACACAAACAGGATTACACTGTGATTTCCAGATAAGCATATGGACTAACAGTATTCTTTGCATGAATTCCACCCAGCGTATTGTACTTTTTGGTTTTCACTATGTTTCATTTTAAGCATATGATGCAATTATGATGCATTGAGCAGGTGTGTCTCCCTAATTATGCCATACTGAGACACTTAGAAAAACTAGGATGTACAATGGAAGGTACCAGTAAATAACCTGTAGTGTTGGAAGTGCGATATATGAAAAGGAAAGAATGTACAGTCTTAGAGAGAAATCCATTTCATGCGATCACAAAGTTTCTAAAAACTTCAGCTCTCTTCTTCAAGCAAGATGTGTCATGATTTTATGAAGAAAGACAAATTCTAAAATAAACAGCTAACTCTTGATACCACTTATGAAGTAGAGAAATTACATATACGCACCTTTTGATTGCTTTCAAATATCAGAAGTGAATGTGATCCAAATTAATATTCCCTCTATCGCCTTATGGCAGCCAGTGTGCGTTTGGTTATTTCAAGGGGTAATTACTTTTTCAGTGAGGGAGTTACACTACCAATTGCTACCTTAAAGAAAGAGGTGGTGCAACCAGTCCTTAAAATGCTTTCTATTGATCCGACAAACCTGTGTCCAAATATCCAATGTTTGTTTTTAGAGAAGATTTTAGACAGTATAGTAAATCATAGATTCCTAGATGAAGCAGATTACCTTGACCTCTTTCCGTCAACATTGTGAGATAGAAATTATATTGATTTCCCTTGCTGATGACCATTGGGACTTGGATGGAAAGAGTGCTAACAAAAAATAAACACTAGCAGTAAGCTACTCCTGTTGATTTTAGTAGGAAGGGGTGTTCCCTCACAACTGTCTTTTATTTATCTTTTTCCAGATTGAGGATAGGAAGACCAAAGGCAAAGCTGTGGAACATAACAATAGTTATTTGGGATTTGGCAGCTTATAAATTATGTACAATAATACAATGCTTTGTCACAGCACCCTCAGGTGTTCCATAATTTGTACAAGCTAATTTTCTGACATAAAATATTGCCACATGATGACATATGTGCTTTTGACTTATTTGTCCTGTGACATTGCCTGCCTTGAATAAGCAGAGAGATCACCATCTTTCCCTGGAGTAAGATTGGTCTCCACTTAAATAACAAAAAAGCAGCTTTGTTGGCTCCTTCCCACCTTGACTTATCCTTAATGAGTGTAAAGAAAGGAATGTGGTCCCAGCTGACATGTGGTAACCTCTTTATTAGGAGTTTTTCAGTGTAGTGCAAGATGTACTGCCAACATTTTTTCCAGGTATTACAAACCACAGCCGCCTTCAAATAAGATCCACAATAATCCATTTACATTTAAAATCAATAACCAATTTAATCTAAAAATATAAAATTCCAAATGAGACCTGAGCTAAACTGCTTAACATTTTCACCTGTATCCTTTTAGGGATAGTGATTCCAATCTGAGCATCATACTTAATCTTGAATTCTTTTATAATTTTATGAATAAGAATATGATAAAGGTATATGCTTATATTTGCACCAGTCCTGTAGTGGTAGCAGCAGTGAAATGTGTATCCTCCTATATTCTTAACAGATCGGTGGAATCTCACTTAATTGCATGACTGAAGGATAGGCAGATTGCTGGGACATGGTTGTGAGACCCTTTTACAGATGAAGTTGCTGATACTTCATTTAGTGCCAAATGCCAGTTGGACAGAGTTTAACAAGGTGGTGTCTTGCAGTGTTATTTGGGATTCTTTGTGTGGAATTTGAGGGAATGTATGGGAACTATGTAGCAGGAGCATTGTCATTTATGGCTGGATTCTTGCCTAGCCTGACTTCTTCAGGCAATGGGAAGGACATGTTGGACTGGATTTGGGCAGAGATTTATCCTTGTTTGAGGCAGGGTGAGGTGCCATCAACCCTGAAGGAGGCAGTGCTATAATCTCTCTTGGAGGCTCTTTTTCAATCCAGCTGTGTTTGACAATTTGTGCACAGTCTTCAGATGTAGGAGATGGTCCTGAAACTAAGGAAGAAAGACCTATATCTTTAGAAAGAAACTAGCTAATCTAATAAACAGACTTAGTCCGTCATGCAAACAGACATTCAAATGCTTCAAAAAGACTGCATTAATAAACTCAAAAATAAAGGAGACCTGGAGAGTTTCTCAAGATTCTGTAAACCATACATTTTTACCATTAAAAACACATACACTGAAGAAAATCTGTATGAATCCTTTTTTTTTTCTTAATTATAAACCATTCAGAAGCTACAATTGATCCAAAACATAATGACTAGATTGCCAGCAAGATAAGTCCACTTTTGCTGCATAATGCTGATACTGCCATTTTTGCCCTGGGTATCAGTACGTTTGAGACCAATTGAAAGTGCATTTTATATGACACAACTTTGGATTACTTTAAGAAAAATCTCCATCAAATGGATTCTGACCATCCTGTGCCATCATCCCTGATAGAAACGTTTATACTCCAAGCTTCTTGAGATGAGAAAGACATGGACCCAAATGGAGACCTTCTCCGTTGTGCCCTCATAGCTGCACCTAATCTCCTATAGCTGACTTTCTATAAGGTGTGGATTATTTTGTTTATGTGAGACATTGCTTGCCACCTTCAATTGACAACTTATTCTAATTTAGTTCTATGGTATTATATAGATCAGTTTTTTATTCATTTTTATGTACAGTGATTTAAATAAAACTGAAGTGAGGGGAACAGTAATCCAGCTCTGTAGATATATATATAATATTAAATGATCATGGCATTGCAAAGATCGAACACAGATTTAACACCTTTAATCTACCCAATAAGCAAAAGATTCAGAAAACATTGTACTTTATCTATTCGTTTGTTATATGTGTATCTTATTTTCCACCGACAGAACACAAAATAATATGTATGGTTCTTCATCCTTCCCGCACCCATCCGACATTTGTTCTCATAACAGCCCTGCTCTAACTGGCCCAGTTAGCTTCCATTTTTAAATCAGAAATGAAGAAGAAAATTGTTCTAACCCACCCTTCAACAATACAGCATTTTCTTTAAAAACTGCTTCTCTCTTGCTCTATCTAGTCAAGGCAATTTTATATTGAAACAATGGAACTGTTTCTAGTTTGCTTAGTTTAACAATTGCCAATGTCATTCTGAGGTTGTAGAACTTAAAAAAAAATGGATCTCTGAAGAAAATACATTTAAGTTTCAATAATGAGAAAGCTGATGCTTTTTTGAGTGCTGGCTATATCTAGCCCACAACTCAGCAACTTCTTAGTTGGAATATTCATCATTGGAATGTCTTACAATAGTGCATGTTATGGTACTGGTGAAACAGAAAATTGGCCTGAGGTAAAGACCAAAGTACTGTAGCGCTTCCTTCTCAGTCCATATAAAGCAGCTGGCGGGGCTGGCAGTTTATTTTCTTTACATGTTGAAGCTTACTTTAAAAGAGGAAATGGAAAAACAACTTCCCAGTCAACAGACTAGTTTAGAAGGTTGAAAACAAGTTGGATTATGGTGAGAAAGCCAGAGTGTTAATGAAAAGCATAATTAATCTCCACAATTGCAGTCCTGATTCCATCTGCTAAGTACTACAGCACCTTGAAGACGTGTAAATTATAAGACTGGGCCATGAGCAACTGCTCACTACAGAAATCTATCAAACAAGATATACCCATATGCCATTTAAGATCGGCATATGACTATACAGTATCTTGATATAATAAGAATTGCAGTGAGGTGAACAGCATTTTATGGATCAAAAATGCTTCAATATTTTTGGTTGCTGTAAGTAGTGGTCAACAACTTTCACAATTGTCCTCATTTTTCCATGTTATCATTTTAGCCTTTCAGTGTGGATTCTGTTTTCCTACGTTGTTCTTCATATTAATTTTATCATGGGAGCTCTTTCACACAATGCAAGGATTACATGGATCAAGGAAGTCAATACACTTACTATTAAAATTCCACACTATTTTACTTGAGACCTTAGAGACTTATTCTCATGAATGGCAGCAAATGTCTCTATATATATGCACAATTTTCTCTAATACCACAAACAAGAAAAATACACTGAACGTCATATAATAAAATATTTGTAGGATTATATCTATAGAGTAGGGTGTCAAATTCGATTTCATTGAGGGGCACATCAGAGTTGTGTTTGACCTTGGGTTAGATGTGGCCAGGTGGGCATGGCTAGCTCGATGTCACTCATGTTGTCACGCCTGTGGTGAACCGAGCACTCTGCCAGTGAAAATGGGCTCCCAAGCTCCCAGCTTTTCACTGGCAGAGGTACCGTGGGCCAGTCCTTCGCTGTTTCCAGGGTGGCTCCACAGGCCAGATCTAAGCACCCTGCAGGCCAGCTCCAGGTCTGGGGCCTTGAGATTGACACCCCTGCTATAGAAGCATCTGTGAATAAGTGATGTATTATTGTGATTAAATAAAACAAATACTAAAAGGATTGAAACTGCCCACAGTCTCTGGAAGTTGGGGGCCATATACAGTTTATTGTTAAACTTTATTTAAATTATCAACTTTCAATTTATTGACACTTAAAAAAAAACTTTAAAACAGCTAAACCAGGGCAGTAGTTGTTAGGGAGGGATTTGGACATTCCATCAAGGGCTTTCTTATCTTTTCTATTTTTAGTATAGAACCAAGGAGTACTACATATTTGCATTTGTTCCATAGTGTAACTTTTCCTGTAATTTAATTAATTGATTTAATTAAACTTGTCTTGCACATTATCTTGTAATTATCACAGTTATCTCCCAGAGCAATTAATTGAAACAGGAACAAACTGGATTCTACAGTTCTTCAGCACCTCTAGGCTAATTGCTGTGAGGTTATCACAATTTTTTTGCTTTTCTTACGAACAATTTTTCCGTACTCTTTTTTTTTTTTGGTATTTCAACTAGCTTTTTTTTTTTTGCATCATTGCAACTTTCACTATAGAGTATAAAACCCTCCATTTACAGCACTATATCAAACATGAAAGCCTAAGAATAAAACTAGATGGCTCATTCATCAATATTATATATCTTAACACCTGCTTTAGTAACATTAAACTATGTGTGGTGCTAATTATCCCCTCAAATTTTTCATCCAGATGTTGAGGCTAGTTTTATGTGATTTAAAAAAGTATTACAGACATTTGACAGAAACCAATCCATATAGACTCTTCAAATTTAGACCTAAAAATTTGAAGAGTCGATGAGTTACCTTGTATTCTGTAAAAGTCTGTAGTACGTAATTTTTATGTCTGGGAAAATGTATCTAGCCATACTGATCATTAAAGTTGAAAAAAAAACTTTTTAAAAAAGAGAATAAACTGTAGAATAAACTTTAAAACATGAAAATGAGATTTTTTTTTTTCCTAATCAGCCACAGCTTGGAAGAAAAAGGCAAAAAAAACCCACCCTGCATCTTTTTCTGGGGCATAATAAATGTTAACTTGCATGCTAGCTGAGGAATTCTGAGAGTTGAAGTCCACACATGTTTAAGTAGCCAAGTTTGAAAAATACTGCTTTTAGAACCATTTTATATGCAAATCTAAAGTATTTTTAACCCTAGCTATTGGCCCAAGTGTCTCTTTGAATGTTAGAAATAACAGCGCCTCTAAAACTTGTGCCACTGACTGATCTGAAGTTACATTCACTCCTTTGGCATATCTTTCCAGTACATTTATCTCTCACAGCTTTTATAAATGCGTCGGCCGGAGCCAAAGCAAACATTTCTGTCCCAAAGCCTTTAAAAAGCAAATATTTGAGAAGGAGAAACGCGGCGACCCAAAGACACCTTGAGAAAGGGAGATCCCGCCCCTCTCCGAGTCAGGGATTGGCCCGTTCCGACTTTCGGATCCAAGCGGCAATCGGTGGGATTAGTCAAGCGAACTGTCAATCGCTCAGGTGTCTCTCTCTCTCTCTCTCTCTCTCTCTCGGGCAGGTAGGAGCTGGGCGCGTTGACTACCGGTTTTAGTTCGCCCTGTCCCGGTTCGCGAGAAAGAGCGAGCGAACTCCGGTCGTCCCGGATCCGAAGCTGCGCTTTCCGGGCAGAGGGCGCGCAGGGAGATGCCGGTGACGCAGCGCGAGAGTCAAAGGTGAACAGCCCGGCTGATCTCCAGGGCGCCAAATCCAGAATGAGTCAGTCATCCCGCGGTATAGATCTGAGTTTCCTAAATGGCGAGGAAGCCCGGCAGATCCTCAAGGTGTTGGAACGGGACTCGCAACTCAAAAAAGCCGAAAAGGAAAGGCTGAGGTAGGAGATCCTCTCTTGGCCGATCGCTTTTGCAGTTCTGCACCAAACTAGATTCTTTGCAAACCTGTTGCTTTGCCCGAAATGTGGAAAGCTTAATCCTATCCATCTGGAGGGCAACACATTGGAAGAAGGCGCCCTTCATAAGAGGCGTGGGCAAGAGATGCTATCTAAATCTTTATGCTCCTTTTAGGATAGGGGTAATGCCTATTTGGATGTCACCTTTTGTCCTTCCTGAGTATTGGACCATTAGTTCATCTGATTTTTATTCCTGAGCCCGGGGTGCTTTTTCACAGCTGTAGGTTGCTTCACTCCAGTCTAACTTGGGCATACATTTAGTTCCCATGTGTTTCCTTTACAAGGAAGACAGAATTATTGAGTTAGAAAAGAAACCGGTTGGTCCTGAGGCAATACAGGTAGATTTCAGCTACTTGGCAAATTTATAGTATTGCTGAGAGTAAAAAAAAAGTAGAGCGGCAGAGAAGTGAGGATAGGAGCAGGTCCTCTGAGGAACGTATTCTGAGGTGCTCGTTTTTTCTACAGTAGTTCCAAAACTTGAATTCAAACTATTTCCAGTCCACAACTCCTGTAGATTCCTGGTTGATTTGTATGAAGTTATATCTGTTTTTCTTAGACTTTTTTTTTAATGTTTGGGCTGTTTTCTTTCTCTTCAGTACACAGATAAAGGGAAGGCACTGACTACATCCTGGTTCATCTCCAAAGTTGTTGGTTTTTTTGGTACATCTTGGATATTTCAACAGAGTGCTTTGATAAATTTATCTGAAGTAAACCCAGCTGTGTACATTTGGGTTTTCTTCTGGATTAAAAAAAAAAAGAACAGGATTATGTATTAAATGGTCTTTTACTACTGGTCTTTTCCCAAGCTTTGGGAAAGCTTTGTTCCCAAGGAAAAATCTATTCTGATGCTCCCTTCACTGGAGAAATTGTAAGCATCACTGCCTCCCAGCAATCCATCTCATTATGAGCCAGCTGCATGCATATATAAGCATTACAAAACATCCTACATATTAGCATCAAAAGTCAAATTTAGGTCAACTGAATTTAATCATAAAACTGTTTTACTGAAATAATATCATAGAAATCCTCATAGGTAAAGCTTTTCATATAATTCTCATTTTGACCAGGAGACTCATCTGTGATGGTGCCAAATGAAAATGAGTCTTGTTCATTTAGTAACCATTCAAAGTTACAATGGCACTGAAAAAAGTGACTTATGACCATTTTCCATACTTACAACCACTGTGGCATCTCCATGGTCACATGAACAAAATTCAAAAGTTTGGCAACTGACTCATATTTAAAATGGTTGCAATGTCCCAGGGTCATGTGATCACTATTTACGACCTTCTGATAAGCAAAGGCAATGGAGAAGCCAGATTCACTTTACAACCATGTCACTAACATAACAATCGCAGTGATTCACTTAACAACTGCAGCAAAAAAGGTTATAAAATTGGGCAAAGCTCACTTAACAAATGTCTCACTTAGCAACATAAATTTTGGGCTCAATTGGGGTCATAAGTCAATGACTATCTATATACTTACAAATTGAAAGATTTGAGCCTGAGTTTTGTGATGTTAATTTTCAGAATATTTTGTCTGTTACCTGTTCATTTCCATATTAAAGACATCATCTTCATTTGAAGGGTTTATAAAGTTAATTTTCTAAACCATGTAGAGTTTGAATAAAACAATTTATATATCTTATAAATAAAAATATCAAAAAAAATTAGTATTGGCTCCTAACAAGGCAAAATGAAGCTGTTGTCTGAACATAGACTGCTTGTTTCTGGACTTTGTTTCATTTGTAAAATTCCTCCCAAACTCTTTAATTCTTTCTTTAGGGACCTTTGCTCTGTAGCTTGCTTGGATAACAAAGAGTTCAGTTGGGTTATTAGCAGCTGGAATGGGATTGCTTTGCCTTAGGTCAGCAATTTTTAATTAGTTAAATCCATCTTATCCTAAATCTCATATACAATAGCAATAGCAATAGCAATAGCACTGTATTTATATACCGCCTATCAGGGCTTGCAACCCTCTCTAAGC
>JANHJO010002174.1:69173-81693 GCA_032468235.1 Pseudoxyrhopus heterurus | reverse complement strand
CTCCCTTTTTCTTTCTTCTTTTTCTTTCTCCCCTCCCTTTTTCTCCACACATTTACACTCCAAACACATTGGAACCATTTGTAGTGTCTGAATGGGAGTCTTTAGTTTATGAAAATTATAATTATTTTGATGATTATTATTTTTTTTTGTCCCCAGTCAGCTTGAAATGTTGCAAAACTCGGCAGGTGTATGCTGGTATAACAAAACCAATGAACAGATGGTGGAAGGTACCAGGCCAGCTCAAGGGATTAAATGCAAGGCTTTTGAAATTTAAAATTAAAGCTAGTTGATCTTGGGGAAAAAAATGCTTGCCAAAAAAGCCTGCTGGAAAAAAAAAAGGGAAGGGGGAAATAGAGAAGTTCTTCAACTTCTCAAGATAAGCTGAGTCGGATTCAAATGTGGCTTTTTCTGTCTTCCACGCACACACTCATTTAAAGTTCTTGATTGGTAGAAAACAAAAGTGATCTGGCCAAGTAAATGTAATCAACCATTCGGCTTGTGATTATCTGTATTTTTCTCCCTTTCCCTCAATAAGTATGAACCATAACCCTTCATTCCTTAAATGGTTTGGACAAATAAAGCTGCCTTGTTTTTGTGGGGTCTACTCGCAGAATATTACACAGGTTCATCACCCAGTTTTAGTTATTCACATTTCAATGGAATCAGACTCTGGCTGCTAAAATTTGCATTAAAGATGGACAGCTGAAGGGGCCTGTTTTCCCTCCCCATTTCATTCCACTGTATGTGTAGTTATATCTGAGCAATATGACACAGATGGCATAGCCAGCTTTGCTTCATCTTTTCATATGTAACATGTAACCAAGGCCTGAATTTCTTGGTTATCCATACTAGATATTTCACAACTCAATCCTGTGTATGGTTTATATAAAAGTAAAAATATGGAATGTGGTTAAGCTTGCAACACATCTTCTCAAAATTTAAGCCTTAGATGATTAGGTCTCTAATCCTATGCAGATTCACCAACCTTTTTCCTGCTATTTTCTTCTTCAGATCTGTGGATGCCATTATACCCTCCCTTAACCTCAGGTAATGTGACGGATGCTATCCATCATCCAGTGCTAAAAGAAGATTCAGGGTCCACTTAAGTTATATTTTGTGTTGCACAATGGAAAAGGAGATGTCCTCTCATATTTTGCCTCAGTACCAAAATGGGCTAATCTTGATCTGTGTGGTCTGAAATGAAATAAATGAAGTGGCCCTCTAGTAACATTATAGAGTGCTTCTTTTCTCAAAAATGCAAATTAATATTAAGTTCATTGGTATATGTCTTCATTAAATGGACTTGATCAGAATTGCTACATATGTTCCAGTTTTGAAGCATATCCATTCATTTTCCTCCAAAACTCAACAGTTTCCCCTCACAATCTTTACAATCCCCTCCCCCCACAAAAAAAATTGTAAAGAAAATTAGTTTTGGAATAACCATCATAACCCAGGGACTTTATGTTCCAAATGTCACCTTTATGTCAAGAGCATTGTGACCTGTTCATGGAGCTATTTCAATTTCTCACCAACACTGACCATTGTTTTGTACATTTTCCTCCCTATATTATTTTTATAGTTATTCTTAATTGGGAGCCTGATGGGAGCATTTAACTTTACAATGAAGAAAAAAGCCCACTGGGTGGAAAAGCAGCAATCTCAGAAGCTTTGATGGCCTTGTTGGCCAGAATTTGTAACTCTGGTGACCTGTTTGCTTACAACACTATTTAAAATAGAAATGGCTAGTGGCATTGTGCTGTTTGCTAGAGCCCTTGTTAATACATTCGATAACCTATTAATCACAATTTCATAGTCATATGCAAAATGTGTCCGGAGAACAATTTAATAACTTACTCCAGGTGTTTATTTATTTCCTTTCCCTTCTTCTTTCACATCATAAGCAGCATGTTTATTAACATCAACAAGAAAAAGTTGAAGACAGATAGGCCAAGCTTTCATTAGTCACCAAATACTAAGATTCCAAGATAGTTATGGATGCAGTTATTGCCTAGGAAAAATAAAATCTCAGTCACTGCTAATAGTTTGGGAAATAAATGAGCAAAACCACTGTCCACCAAAACCTTTAGGGAAGGATATAATTTGATTGCAACCTGGAATGGAAGAAAATAAATCCTTGTTTCCATAAATGCCTTTCTCACTTGTTTGACTTTGGGCTAAGGAGATTTCTAAAATTACCTTAATTAGTTATGTTAACTGTGAAGGAAAACTTGAACAAATGTTGTAGTGTCTTCAGTCCAAAGCTGAATCCCTTCAACACAAGACAAATGACTGCAGATGATTTAGTTGGCAGATCTGATTGGCAAGTTAAAGAGAAAAATTAAGAAAAAACGACTAAATTAGAATGAAAGGGAATAGAATTGGGTATGTCTAGATTAATGAAAAGAAGCACTAGGGGTGACATGATAGCAGTATTCCAATATCTCAGGGGCTGCCAGAAAGAAGAGGGAGTCTATTCTCCAAATCACCTGAGGGCAGGACAAGAAGCAATGGATAGAAACTAATCAAGGAGAGAAGCAACCTAGAACTAAGGAGAAATTTCCTGACAGTTAAAACAATTAATCAGTGGGACAACTTGCCTCCAGAAGTTGCAAATCCTCCAACACTGAGATTGGATAACCATTTGTCTGAAATGGTATAGGGCTTCCTGCTTGAGCAGAGGGTTGGACTAGAAGACCTCTAAGGTGCCTTCCAACTCTGTTATTCTGTTCTGTTCTATTCTATTCTATTCGCCATTGTTAAGTGTGGGTCATTAAACGAGGGTGTCACGTGATACTTTTAATACTTATAATACCGTTGTGATCTCCTGCTGGCTTCCCATTCGTTTTAGGAAGCTTGCAAAGTGGGTTGCAAATGGTGACATGTGGCTGCAGGATACCATGATGTAATCGTGTGCCAGTGTTGAGTGCCTGATTTGTGATCATGTGATTGCAGGGATACTATGACACTTAAGTGTGAGGACTGGTCACAATTGCCATTTGTTCAGCATCATTATAAGTTGGAACAATTGCTGAATAAGCGGTTGTTAAACAAGGTCCAACTGTAATGCCACTGGCCTAAGCTGGTGCTTCCCGAATGTGCTAAACGTCAGTTCCCAGTCAGTCTACTGGCAATGCTTTCCAAGAATTCTGGGAGTTGAAGTAAATGTATGTACAAGACAATAGCCTGGGGCAGACTGCCCTGTAGTTTCACCAAGATCCTCGGAGGGGAGTGGAGTAATAAATGAATTAGATAACCACATAATGGGATTATTACCTTTCAATTTATCTACAGCCATCCTGTTTACCTTCAACATTAATGCAATCTACCCAGACAAGAACAGACACTCGTCAAAAATTTTGAGTATGTCCTTTGGTTAGCTACAGTGGCACTACAGTCGCTGCATGGGGGACATTAATTGGGTCTTGTTGTCCAGGAAGACTACCAAACAACCCACCACCAACCAACATACAGTTAGTTGTATTAGTGTTGTTTGAAAAGACTGTATTGAATTATAAGGCTGAAACCAGTGGAGAATGAAAGATGGTCTTTCATCTTCTTTCCTGCCATCCCGGTGGGATAACTGGCTCTCCTTCCTCAAAGCTTCATCTACCTGCTATTTAACGTTACATAGTACATTCTGTGCAGCACTCTTATAATTACCCACCAAGGTAAAGACAGGAAGAGCATTCCCTAAAAGCAAGTGAAGAAGATCAGATACTCCAGGACTCTCTTAAACTTTCTGATGCTTCTCCTTAATCTTTTTCTCCAATATTCAAATATTCCTATTTTTCCTCACAGAGCGAAGACAAAAAAAATTACTCACCACTTGGCTGGTCATGTTTCCAGATTGCCCACACAGCAATGTTTCTCAACCTTTAAAATATGTGGACTTCAACCCCTTCAAGGCTAGCTAGGGAATTCAAGGCTAGATAGGGAATTCTGGAGGTTGAAGACCACACACCTTAAGGTTGCCTAGGTGGAGAAACACTGCCCTAGAGAGTATGGCAGAGGATCAGGTGATGTCACCAGAGTATGCATTCTTTCCTTTTGGGGTTGAAGATGAAAGGTAAAATAAATGTTTTAAATCCAATTCATGGAGAAATGATGTCCAGTTTGATCCTTAATTTGCACTGAAAAGCACATAAAATTTCACTGACAGTATTGTCAGGTTGTTGCTGAATTTCAGTGGTGTGATTAGATGGTGCTTCAGAGGCCACAGCAAGTAATTGTAGGAGAGTTAGATCTTTGTTTTTTTAAAGTGTTTATCTTTGTACCTTGGTTAAATAATTGATATGAAAAAGGTTATTCTTTTTCCCTTAAGTGAACTGAGGAATGGTAGGTGCAGGCTAACACATGCAGCACAAAAAATAGTAGTTACACCTTGTATCCCTAAGGTCAAAATACTTTGCAAATTAATCTCCCCACATTCTTGGTAGTTAGAAAATGTTCTTGAAATGAAATTAGATTTAATATTTCACTCAAAGGAACAGCCAGCAAGCAAGTACCGTATATATTTATTTATCCAAGTATAGTGTATGTTAGGATGCAAACGAATTCAGTTATGAATTCTGCAATCTGCTTTCAACAGAATGTACCATAACAAAGACAATAGCTGTAAATTCAGATTAGAGAAAAATCAGTAACACATGGAACAACCTTCATGCAATCTAACGTACTAATTTTATAATGTTTTCTATGATTTTAACCTGTTTGAACTTGTAAGAAAATTGCATTTCAATAAAAACAACAAAAGCCTCATAGAATGAGAGGAAAAAATATTGTTTAAGAAATGCCTCTGACAGTGTGTACGAAAAACTTTGAAGTATATCTGTTGTTATGTTAGTGTCTTAATTAAAATAGAGATATATAGGGGATTTTTTTTTATGTAGAACAATAACTCACAGCAGGTTGATTTATCTATGTTAGTGGTCTCCAACCTTGGCAACTTTAAGCCTGGAGGACTTCAACTCCCAGAATTCTGGGAGTTGCCAAGGTTGGAGGACCCTGATTTATGTCAATGTTGAAAAGTAAAATTAATTCGTTCCTTCTTCTCTGTTCACTAGTTTTGGACAGTCTGGATAACCAGCTGGCAAAAGAACAATCTCAAGATATTATGAATACAAGGACTCCAACTAACTATGGCTCTACAGCACCAGAAATCCAGCATCATTCCACTGTTGTGCAACCAAATTTACTTGGAGAAGTACAGAGAAATGACCAGAACTTGTTTTTCCCAGATAGAACAAGGACATTAAGAGTCAGAGATAAATACACAACTCTCTTCACACCAAGGAGGCTTTATGATAACTATACAATGCAGCATCACCCAGAAAAATATACATATGGGGATTTGCATGATGAAAAATCTTCTGTTTTGAAGAGAGGATATTCTACTTGTTCTCTTGGACGTTCTTCAGAAGATAGGTTGGCATTTCTATCAGGATCATACAGTAATGGATTTGGTCTTAAGAACTTCATGTCCAAGAATAAAATGGGTAGAAGTTACTCTTTGTCTTGCCTTACAAGGCGCTCATCTTTGATGTCTGCTGATGGGTTTTCCACCGGTACCTTACAGCATGATTTGGAAAACAATATGGACTTCTCAAAAGTCAACTTCCAGCATCGTTCCAGACGGGCTCCTCTTTCATCTATTGTATGGAATATGCCACAGTCTTCTAGACATTCAGTACTTCCAAACAGACTTCGTAGAACACAGTCATTAATAGAATTTAACTCAGGGTTTGAGGATAGACATCCTTGTTCTCCAGAGGAAAATTCAAGTTATAAATGTTATAGATCAAAAATGAATTACAGACAAGTAATACCGAACAAGACCCATCCTTTATTCACTGAGAGACGTATAGACCCTCTGTGTTTCGACAATCGGGAGAATTATGTGTTACATCCATTGAAAAATGTTTCCAAACCATGTTACAGATACCCATCATTTCGTGGTAAAATGAATCTATCCCCAAACAATCTTCCTTTTGGAAGAACGGAGGAGTATCTTTTTAGACGTAATAAACATCAATATTTCAGTGATGCTAACCATGTCCCTGATGTAAACTTTGAACAGCTGATTGACCGGCGAAGTGACTATGGGGGGGAAAAAGACGTATGGCAAAGTGAACATATGCGTGATTGTGCCTCAGAATACACAAGGAGTAGGGAC
The DNA here is from genome assembly GCA_032468235.1 of Pseudoxyrhopus heterurus. NCBI lineage: Eukaryota > Metazoa > Chordata > Lepidosauria > Squamata > Pseudoxyrhopus > Pseudoxyrhopus heterurus. Next base: position 75,518 of record JANHJO010002174.1, on the reverse strand, counting down.
CATCCAGGAAGAGGAACTAACGAATTGTTTGTAAAGTGTTCAAAAGCCGTGCAGAAAGGTCCAACTTATGTCTTAAGTGCTTCGGAGAACCAAACTGAATATGCAGTGCCAAGTCAAAGTCATTTTAGTGGAGATAGTCAAGCTCCTTCAAAGACATTTGTTAAACCTTTTCAAACCAAGAAAAACTCTAAAATGCATGGCACGGAAGAAGTGAATGGTGCTGATCAGTCAGACAAAATGGATAGCATGGACATAAAAAAGCCAGCTTTAATTCAAGCATTGGGACAAGTAAAAACAAATAATCCAACAGAATCTCAGATGTCTCCATCTACAGTCTCCTCTCAAGCTACCCCTCCTATGAGTGTATCCCTCCATCCACCTTTTATATTAAATTCAAAAAGTCAAGCCAAGGCAAATTCCTTAAGACACATTGAAAACATTTGTTTATCAAATATTCACACTAATAATGGCCAAAGAAATGAAGACAACAGCACTGAAAACAACAGTGTAAAGCAAGCGTGCCCCCCACACCTGATTGCTAATCCTTCAAAGCTGTCAATTCTTCAAAGTAACCCTCAAGAGGAATGCCAGTTGGAAACTTTGAAAGCATTTAACCTTGACAAGATGTTAAACCCTGTTTTCATTGAAAACCCTAAAGTACTTCCAAACAATGATTTCCCACTTTCTTATGCTGAGACACTCCATAAACCAAATAGATTTGTTAGATATTCAACTAGTAATAGCATTTATGGCTCACCCAGAAGCAGTCCTCTTAAATCTCCTAAAATGCCTAAGACGTTATATCAAAAATCAGCTAGTATTGATGGCAGTGATCTCCCTAAAAAACGCATCGCTCCCCCTACAAGGAAAATTCCTTTCAGAAATAAGAGGATGGGGGAGGATAACATAGAAGCCCATGTATCAAACAGACTTGGGAATATTTATTCAAATAAGGGAGATAAGAGGTCTTTGTTCAGCTCATCCTGCTCATCCTTAAACATATCATCCAAAGAAATGGCTGAAGAAAAAAATAAACAAATTAAAAAGTTCCAAGTGCATTTAATTCAAGCTCCTAACTGCCCTTCAGGGAGTACTAATATAATTGGCAGCAAGCGGAAAAATAGAGATGAGATGCTTGGTCCAGAGAAAGCAATTTTTCTTTCCCCTCAAAAGGAGGAAGCAGAAAATCCTTTAAAGCAATATAAAACTACCAGCACACTGACAGTAAGCATAGATGAAGATAATGTAAAATACCATGAACTGATTTCGGTTTATTATACTTTACCACAGAAACATTCAAAAACTTTGTGCGATGCCTTCCTAGGAGATACCAAAAAGGCAGATTCATCCTCGTCCCCAGAAAAATCTGAAACCCCTCAAAAGCAATATGAAGTTCGTGTTGGTATTACAACTGTAGCTTTTCCATCCAGCTTAGAAAAAGGAGAGAAGCTTATTTCCCCTAACAAAATGCCTGCTCCTGATATACAACAGGATTCAAAAAATACAGGCAATCCTGTTAAGGATCTCCAAGTTTCAAATCTCATTGTGGGAACAGCAGATATTTCTCAAGCGCATTGTTCAAGGAATAATAAAAAAGAAATAGTTGTATCTGGAACAGAAGAGCTGGGACTTGCAATTTCCAATAGGCCGCCTGTGGATGGCCCCAAACCCAGCAGAAAAGAGGTTGAAACAGTTAACACCAATATTTTGTCCAACCTGCGTGTTGACAGGTACTCTTCTCCGTGGACAGAGACACCAAAACTTAATAAAAACTTACATCTTAACTCACTGAATTCCAAAAGTATCTCTTTGGGGAATATTTCTGCAGTTTCTTCTGCAATAAATGGCCAAAAAGGGAGTCCTGGCCGTAGTCAGCCATCTGTTGAAGCATCAGCAAGCATTCCTCCTTCCAATTTAATTGATGTTATCCAGGACGGAAAGCCCACTGCGTATCCAGAAGTCAGCACCCAGGTAAATGTCACTAAAGAAAAAATTAGAAATGCTGCAGAGATCAAAGAAAGGGCTCGTTATATATGTCGCATTATCTCTGAAAGGGGACATAGGTTTCCACCGAGAAATGAAGGTGTCAGAAATGAAACGTCCATTTCAACAACCAAGATGCATTCAGAGTCCCAGAATTTAACAGTGCCAGGGAATGCTGCTCTTTCAGCTAATGCAGCTGTTCATCCAAAAGGGAATGTGGTAGAATGTTCAAAGCCCCAACTGCAAGAGATGCCTCAAAATCCTGCACTCCACAAAGTTGGCACAAATTTACAGAGCTCTGAAAGAGTCTGTGTGGACAATGAGAACCTTAGCTCTAAAGATCAGAATTCAGGTCCTACCCAGGACTTGCCTGAGTATTTACTACCTGAAAGTAAGCTTGCGTTAGATGGCCTTAAAAATAAAGTTAATGACATAGAAAAAAGGAAAAATAGGTCTTCAGTTAAAAACAAACTGGCAGCCATGTGCAGAACAAGTCGGAAGTTTTCTAATAAGAAAAGCTCAAGTTCCAAACCCCACGTAAGTTGCATATTTTCACAAAATGATGCACTTCCATTAGAGAAGAGCAGCCACCATCCCCTGTTGATTTCACCCGATGATTCCCAGCAAACAGGGAATGAGAATCAGGTTTCTCTACCTGGTGAATTTGATATTCCAAGGCTGAGTAAAGTGGAAACTAAGAAATTGCAAGCTAATGAAGATAGGAGGCCTTTGACAAACTTGTGCAACCAGAAAAGAGAACTTTCTGGGCAAAGTGATAAAAATATAAAGACCATCCAAAATTCTAGCATCCTATTTTCAAAATCAATTATGCCTGTGCTAAACAACAATTTACAGACAGGTAGCAAAGTTTTAGAAAATAACAACCATCCCATTTTCCTCAAATGCGCAGGAATGGATGCTTACCCCCCAAAAAGAGGTCATTGTAAAGTTGGTGAGCTTTCATCTTTTCCACTTTTATCTGATAAACATGCATACATTAAAAATAATTCAAAGGCAAATATTGGTCCACTGCAAAAATTGACTTCTCAAGCAGAACGTGATGATTATCAAGATAATGAGCAGTCAGACATCTTTAAAAATGTAAACCAATCCTGTGCCAAGCCAGTTCTAAACCTCAGCAAAACCCAGCGTGAACGACATTTTTCTGAAAGTTCCTATACACAAAAACTCCATGATTTTTTGCCCCCCAAAAACAACCTAACACAACCCGGATACAATCGGAAGTTTAAGTCCTATTCTGAACTGTTGTCCTGTGATGAAAATGAGAACTGGGACACATACAACGAGAACAATAAGAACTTTGGCTCGCGACGTATCATGTACCCCTCAATTGAATTTGGTATTTTTGGGAAAGAACAACAGCAGACTTTCTTAGATAACATAAAGAGGTCACTCACGGAAGGACGGTTGTGGAATCCGTGTCTTTTAAAGAACTCCAGGTCTATGAAAAGGGAAGATGGGTACTCCTTACGTGGGTTGGAGCTGTTGAAACCGAGTGCTACAGAAGAACAGTATCCAAATGAACCTTTTGATTTCCACGAAGAAGCCTCTGCATATTCTTCAGATTCTGACTCTGACACCACCACAGATGATGAATATTATCTGCATGAGTATGAGAAAGAATCAGAACTATGAGAAGCTCAACAGATGTAGAAAGCAACTTACCTATTAGCTGACTTGTTGGTTGACAGCTTATAAAAGAGTAGGGACTGGAAACCTGACTAGCTTTTTGTAAATGCACTAATTTGAATTCAGATACTAAATGGACATATAGTACTGATCTAGTCTTCCACAATTCTGGCTTTTCTTAAATATGTGGGCTCCTGGAATTCTAAGAAATATTCTTGGAATTAAAGTCCACATATCTGGGGAATGCTCAAGTTATAGAAACTCTGTGGAGATGTAATATATTTGGTTTTAGGGTGGGGTGCTATATGAACTCTGTCACTGTGGCTTATAAACTATGGTGTGCTTTTTTGTGTATTGCTTAAATTCAACCAGTCATGGTTTATTCAATAAACCATGGTGAAGCAAGCCGTAACTTAAGGGTTATGTGAACCTAGCCATTATAGTGGTCAGCTCAAAAATCAGAATTCGTTTTAAATGGTAAAATCACCCTACATTTGAATCTCTAATGGTACTGGAAAGAATAAAGGCATTGTCCTACTGGTTCTCAAATGGGCGTGCCTACTTTTTCAGAGCAGAGTCTCTTGTACCAATCAACTTTGGTACATAATCATAACACGGCTGCTTTCCTCAGCAATTCAATGTTTGCCCTCAATACATAAATGACCTTTCTGTGTTTCAACAAATCTAAAACTTCTAAGTTTTAGGGGGAAAGGGAAGGTTCAGAATATGTGTATATTTAGGGGGGAAAGGGAAGGTTCAGAATATGTGTATATTTAGGGGGGAAAGGGAAGATTCAGAATATGTGTATATTTAATATCCTATATGGGGATATATTCCTTTAATTGGAAAATGTGTGTTTTATTAAAAAAAAACCATTAAAATGAAAGCAGCTACTTCAATGAGGTAGCTATCCTTAAACTTCAAATCATATTGAAGCTACTGTATTGCAAGAGAGTCTCTCATTCAAAACAGTGACATTTTAAAATGCTACATGTTCACTGGTTTCCTCTTTGGTTTTTAAAATCAGTCTATTAACATGACGTACAAAATTGGTTATTCTGAAATGCTTAATACTTCGTTAAAGAAGTATGTATGACCTGAATGTACAGTATACTTTTAAATATTTGTTTAGTATGGCAGTTAACACTTGAAAGTACTTCTAAAGTATATATTTATATTTTAGTTCATGTAAATGAAACCATTCTAGTAAGATTCTAATTAATGGTCTGTTCATGTAAAACATGTTCCTTAAATGTGAATTATTTTGAAAAAAAAAATCTGTGCATTAATTGTGCATATGGCCCAATTAAGTTGTACAGCTTTTTGTATTGAAAAAAGATTTTTGAACTTGTAAAGGTTTATTGAAGCTTTTTTTTTTTTACTGAAAATACTTCTATGTGACAAGCTTGGAAGGCAGTCAAAAAGCCATGCATGGGCATATGTTTACACACATCAAAACTGTTCTTTAGTATTTTTTTCTGTACTTTGCCTTTATGCCTTTTGTTCTCTTGTACATTGTAAATATGTTGTTTGTTTTGAGATCAATTTTCAGGCCATATTTTCTTCTGATGAGTTTCTGTTCTATGTATCCAGGCGTTTTTACAGTACGCTACCTGTACAAACAAAACTGTAATTCCACTGAAGAGCAAAAATCCGTTAATGCAAACAACTGTTTGATATTTGCTTGCATGGGCAGGTACAACCCCCGTTGCAGAGTAAGTCAAGTTCAGACGGGGAAGGTCAATCTATGGCAACTGAACCACCCATTCCAAAGTCCAACTAGAGCAATGTTACAGAGCTGAAACTGAGGAGCAGAAATACGTTAACTCCAGGGCCGGGATATTGTCTCCCTTGTTTGGAGAATAGGAATCCAGATAATTCCAAACCTTCAGATTTGCCTTCAAAAATATATGAATTTCATGGGGTTTTCAAACAATTTTGGACTCTTAGGACTAATTTGGTTGGTGGCATTTTCCAAACCATCTCTCCATTGTTTACTAGAAAGGCTATTTCAGAGTGAATGGCAGTAGATAAGTCCAAAGTATGAAAATGTCCCACTCTATTATGAGCACTATATAAGAAGCTCCTTCTACAGTTTCATAGAATTCTGTTTGTAAAACAAGGCAACAGACAGCAGTCCTATATTGGCACTTTACTGACACTAGGCATTCAGTTATAGTTTAGCAGTTTGTCCCCAGAAATTCAGTGTTCTTCTGTCTTACGTTGACCACCCGTGTTTTATGCAAGTCTTCCCCAGTTTTTGTATCTTCAAATGTGTTGAACTACAGCTCCCAGAATTCCTTGCCAGCATATTGCAGTGCAAGCACATTTAGATGTAACTAAGGAAAATTGTTTGTTTTTTTATTTGAAATAAGCTATTAATATTGACTATCAAAATTTTTAAATAAATGGACTATATTTATGACTGACTAACAAAGTGGTTTTCTTGTTTGTGTTCTGCTTTCATTCTGAATGCCTTATTTTCAGGGCAGACATGCCTGAATGACCTGTTTATAGTTGTGACATCAAAAATGGATTCAAGTGTTTAGAGTCAATTATTTTGCTTTATGTAATATTTCTAATATGTAAGAAAGATAAGTATGGTCCATGTAAAAAAAAAACCACAGAGCTACAGATAATTATCTCTATAGAACAGGGGTCTTCAAACTTGACAGCTTTAAGACTTGTGGACTTCAACTCCCAGAATTCCTC
>JANHJO010002174.1:26034-47288 GCA_032468235.1 Pseudoxyrhopus heterurus | reverse complement strand
TCATAGTCATGAAAATAAAGAAAACTCTTTGAATGAGAAGGTGTGTCCAAACTTTTGGTCTGTACTGTATGTATTCTGTATTTTTGTTTGCCTTACAATTGAGACAATTCCCCACGCAACCGTGAAAGTTATAAAGATATTGCTCTTCATAGAAATGTTTCAAAATATGGCATATATAAAGCATTTAAGCAAATTACCGTATTTTTTGGACTATTAAGATGCACTCCCCTACAGAAAAGTGGGTGGAAATGTCTGTGTGTCTTATAAAGCAAATGCAGGCCAGTTTTTGGCCTCCCCAGCGTCCAGAAGCACTCTGCAGGCCGAAAACGGGACACGCGGAGACCTCCGGAGGCCAAAAACAGGCCCATTTTTGGCCTGCGGAGTGCTTCTGGATGCCAGGAAGGGAAAAAACGGGATGCGTAGAGGGTTTGGGAGGCCAAAAATGGGCCCGATTTTGGCCTGCAGAATGCTTCTGGATGCCAGGGAGGGCAAAAAACTATATTTTTTGCTTGTTTTCACCCTCTAAACTTAGGTGCGTCTTATGGTCCGGTACATCTTATAGTCCGAAAAATATGGTAATAAAAAAAATCAGCAGCAGAAAAATTTGAGCATTCAAGACTGTCTCTGCTGAAATACTAGCTTTCCCATCCTGTCAACTACAATATGAATATGAATTTCCCACATACTAATTTAAAGGCAAAGACAAAATGCTTTCATTTTTTTATAGCTCACTATGGCTTTATGCACAAATGGACTATAATAAATAAGATATGAAAGAGAAATGCATGTTCAAAAGAATTTGGTTTTATTGTACATTTGAAAAGGCACTTTTTAGGGCATCTAAATTTCAAAGCATATCAATACAAAAATAGTAGTCTAATGCAAAGCAAACAAAAAAATACTTCCGCATGAATACTACTTCTCAAAAAAAAAAAAAAAAGTATGTGCCCATAACAGTGTTTACAATATATTTTAATTCACAAAGTTCCTTCAATAACTTCTTCCAGGTTCCAAAGTGCACATACAAGTTATAACAAAAAGGATTAGCTTAATACTGAACTAAATTTAATCAGTAATGAAATGTATAATAAGGTTATCTTTTCCATGATATAGAACAAGTTCATTGTACTTGTTGGACATAGGAATTTCTTGCTATTGGTAGTATAAACTATAACCTTTACTGGATTTTTTCTGTTTGTAAGAAATCCATATCCACATTCATTTGTAAAAAAAAAACAAGGGGGGGGGGAATTCCCCTCCCCCATTATTGCAGCATAAAGTAGGATAGATTATGCCAGTTTGTCTGTCAAACCAAAGAACATTATTACTCTTTAGTAATAATGAAAAGTAATGCGCTATGTAGCACTATGCAATTATTTCTGATTGTATGTGTTATTGTGAATTCCTACTTTTCTTTTGAAATGTCTTCAGAACCACACATACATTACACACACACACACACACACACGGTACATATATATATATACACATACACAATTTCTTGTTATCCGGTTTTTTAAAAACCTACAACTTTATATATATTATAAATCAGAAATTCCTAAATATTTATATAGCAGGATGCACAGCATCATCATTAACATGCATGAATGATGCACGTTTTTATCTTGGGTACATTCTCGTCTTGTCTAGGAGAAAGGCAAAGTGACCATATTGCATTAACAGGCTTGACGTCAGTTTGATCATTTTAACCGCAGCAGAAATAAGAACTTCTATGCTGCAGTTAACATTCTTAAACCAAACAAGGAGTAGGAGTTACTGAAAAATATTTTCCTTTTGTTAAAGCATATTGTAATATTGTTAATTTCCGGAAATTCATGTCTGGGTTAAGACCAGGAAGCCATGTTCCTAGTTATACCAATGCAAGCAAAAGACAAATCCTCCTGGGACGTCCACAGGATCTTACTGCTTTCATTTTAAATATATATAAAAAAGTGATAGAGCTTACAGTACAACACTCATATTGCTTTCATCACACTGGAATAAGTGCAATATAGTAACTCTTTTTGATTCAACATTTTCCAGGTAATATTTTTAAATTCTACTTTCCTTAGGAACTAAAATGTTTGTAACAGCTTCTGGAGATCATGACTTATTTCCTTATAGTCTATTTTTATACCCATGGTTTCCACCCCGGGAAGAGGCGGCTAAGGTTTTTGGGGTCCATGGCTTGTTGTATGAGGAAGTTCACCTGGCCAGCCACGCTGAGCACTGTACCTTCTTCCATTCCTTTAAGTTTCTCCTGAAGTCGTATCAAAACCCGCTCTGCCACTTTATTGAACAACTGGTTTTCACCACTGAGAAGGAAACAAGAGTTTTAGGAGGCATACAGATACTAATTCATAAATACAAAACATGCAAAATAATAGTAAAGTATGTCCTTACTTTGCTTTTTTGTTACATCCTTGATCAGCACTACTGAAGTTGGAGCTGGCATCGGCTTCATCTTCTGACCTTTGCTGCAGATATAAAGCTTTCAAAGGATTCATGGTCCAGTCAAAAAGAGGGTCATATAGAAGCACCTAAATATTAAAGGAGACACCATTACGTTTCTGAACAGAGCTTTCCACTGCCCATCTCTTATAGCAATGTATTCGTTTTATCTGTGTAGCATAATTTTAAAATTGGCATTCTAAGCCAAAAGTCAGAATTGTTCAGCCCATAAATTCAACTATTGAACTCTGGTTCCATCAAATAACCAAATCAAATAAATAGATAAGGTTGCCTCAATCTGCAATCCCAAGTGTTATATTTTGTTACTGGCTCTTATTCTCCGTTGACACAGGAAGAATGCTCATTCAAGGATTTTATGGCTGTAAAGTATATTGCTTTTTATTTTGGGAGTACAGCAACCGGGGTCTGGAAAGGAGACTGCAGCTCCTTCTCAAACCAACACTTGGTAAATATGTTACTACACAATAAGTAATTCAATTTGAGAAGTTGCTACCATGAGATGTGGTGCTGGCTACCAGCAAGGCTGGCTTCAAAAACAGGTTGGACCAATTTATGAAAGTCATGGTGATCGAGGGCTGTCAGCTTTGACGGCAGTGTGACTGGGTGACTAGAAGGCTTCGTTGTGAAGTTGGGTGGCAGCTGAGAACAGATTGCTGGACTAGATGGGCATAAATCCAATCCAGCAGGACATTACTTAATATTCTTATATCCCTTCAAGAGCCTTTATAGTTAGCTATTACATAGCAGTTTAGATGGATAGATGGATAGACCTCTTAGCACTTAATTCAAAGTTTCAGCATCATTCGTAGTAAACTATTATTTGTTTTCTGGAGTCTGTGCCTATGCTGCTGTTTGCCATATCTTTGTATCATCAGGTCCAAAGCAATGCAACATGAAGAGCTTTCTGAATGCCTTCCCAGGTTGGCCTACTGCTTTATTTTTTTACTTGGTGTTGAAATGATTGAATATCAGTCTATTATTTCTTGTACCATAAAACTGCTTTATTGGAACATGAATGCAGAACGGCATTAACACGTTTCAGTAATAATGCACTATTTGTATTATATTACTTCCATTTCAATATTCACTGAGATAGGAGAGGAATCAGAATTTTTAAGCTACTTACCAACTAAGTTGTCTTTTGGGATGCAAAATATTAAATATGGAGTATAGTAGTTCAACACATCGAAGTATATTTAATGTAAGAATTACTTTCAATGTTATATTTAGCAAAGAAACACTTACTTCTACAATAGTTAGCAGGGCTTCTTGAGAAATTCTCATAACGTTCATAGTTTTTTCACAGCATCTAAATGATTTCCAAACAGATGTCAAAAACAGTTTCTATTTTAACTTTTATAGAAAACCTTACAATGTATTTTTTTTCTAGGTAAATAAAAGTTTACAATCAGCTCACATGGGCCACATTTTTATAAATGAAAACGGTTCTAACCAACTCAATTTCCCAAACTGTAAAAACTGAATATCCTGGCATACATAATGCTAAAATGCTTTGAAAGGAGTAACATACCTCCTGAAGACCCCCTCAACACCAGCAATGCCCATGCCATCGACTATGTCTCTTGTTAGCCTAAAAGGTACAGTCTCTGGAGTAGGAAGGATTTTGCCCTGCTCAAAGGCAACTCCTAGGGGAAAAAAGAAAGCAGAAGTCGAAGGTCACTATGTTAAAAGCACCTTCCCCAACCCTCATGCACCAATACAGCATTAGAATATATTTTTTAAACGTCAGGAAATACGGTTGATTGCAGCAATGAGGTAACAGTACATATTTTTTAGCTATTATTAAATTACAAGTAGTCCTCCATTTACGACCATTCATTTAGCAATCATTCAAAGTAATGACGTTGCTGGTTGTGACTGGGCTTTGAGTTCCAGTGTCCCAGCATCCCTGTGATTGAAATATGTGTGCTTGGCAACAGGCTTGCAGTTAAAACCAATTGCACGATCACGTGATCACCATTTGTGACCTTTCCCACCAGTTTCCCCAGAAAGTCAATGGGGAGGCTGGCAGGGAAGGTCAAGTCATAGGGGTAAAGCTCCCACATTCATGCACCCTCTCCTAGCCCCTCTGGATTCACACTCCCAGATCCTTGTTGCCCCTCCCTGCCACCTGTGCACCTTCCCCGACCCTCACGGCAACTCTCTGGCATCTTTGGGTCTTTTTTGTACCTGGCAGCAGCCAGGTACCTTCCCTGCCATCCTGCTTGCGAGCACCTGAGTCTTACAACTTTCTGTCAGCTTCCCCACCGATTTGGTTGTGAGAAGTTGGTAGGAAGTTGCCTCACCTAATGATTATGAGATTCAGCTGACAACAGCAACCAGGAGTGCAGAGATTGCTGTCACTAAGCAATGCAATTGTGCTTTACAACTACGCTGCTTAGGGATGGACATTCTGGCCCCAACTGGCATTGTAAATTGAGGACTACTTGTTGTGTCTTTTCAAAAATGGTCAAAAAAGAAATATAACCAATCTAGTCAATGTTTTTGGAGTTCATGCTATAACTTTTGCATTTTTTTACTTCGATCTTTCATCGTGTTACACTGTTCCTTCCTTTATGACTCAATCAATGGTAAAGTCCTATGCTGATGTTTAGAAACTTGAGACACCCCCTCTTACATCAATATTGTTCATGGAGTATCTTTATCCTTCAGGCAAAAAACCTTAGTACAAGCAATGATGCACCATTTCATACCTGTGAGGCTTTTCTTCTTCAGACAACTGTGCAATACACACGAGAATCAGAATGGTGAACCCTATTATTTTTATAATGTTTGAATGGGACTCTCATCAAAATCTAAACCCTTGATTCCTTTGCTTGGTACATACCTAGATCAATATGTACGAGTTCTGCACTTTCTTCATCTAACAGAATATTCTGTACATGCCTGTCTCCGAGACCAAGTATATAGCCAACTGAAATGGAAATATCCAAAATTAATCCAGAAGTACTTGTATCTAGTCCTTATTTTTTTTAAAAGCCTACTGCAAATATGAAGGGTGGATTTCTTCCCCTTCCTCACCATAATCTAGCAAGACAATCCAATGCTCCAATAATGCCCTGATTGTCAGAAATGTCTTTTCAAGGGGAATAAAGAGCTGCAGATAGTTAATAGCTAATACAGGGGTCTTCAAACTTGACAGCTTTAAGACTTGTGGCCTTCAATTCCCAGAATTCCTTCTCCAATCATGTTAGCTCAGAAATTCTGGGAGTTGAAGTCCACAAGTCTTAAACATGCCAAGTTTGAAGACCTTTGAGCTACTGTATGCAGCTCTGGTACAGAGCTAATATTTTCATAAACGGTAATTATATTTCTGTATTGATAATACAACATATTTATTTTAAACTCTAATTAACAAAGTAAAGCATAGTTTAATTTTCATTAGCTATTAGAACAACACACCTCAATAAAAAATAGGAAGATAATAAAAGTAACTATCTACACAATCTATTAAAATATTTAACTTACCAAAACTGAGTTCATCATTTTAAAAAGCACAAAGAGGTTAAGAGTTAACAGTTTACAAACCCATTTTGGAGTTTCTGGAATCCTATCTGAAAAATCAGCAGTGTGGATTCCTGCCATTTTGAAGGGGAAAGGCACAAATATTACATCAAAAAAGAAAGGATGGGCAACTTGGGGTATTGTGCCTTTCTTAATCTGGCTTCCAGAAACTTTTCCAATCACAACTGCTAATTATTAGTGGCATGATATCCATGATTTTGAGATGTAAAAATGACAGTGTATTTCCAAAGAAGACTTTATATATGTTAAAGGAGTTTTCTGTTGAGATGGATGGCTATAGAAATCAATCCATCAATCAAATAAATAAGCAAGCAAGCAAACCCAGATACAAACAACTACAGGAGGAAAAAATCCTGGCTGACAGTATCTGTGTGATGCTTCTCTGTGCACTTTGCATCATCCATCCTACAATTGTGGCCCTTGTCCTCCTGATAAATATTGGACCACTTCTGGCCATCTAAAAGATGGCAGCTACTAGTTTAAAATAATACAATCCCCCCCTCCCATTCCAAAAAACAAAAAGAAACAATTTGTCTTTGCCCAAAGAACCATCTTACTATTAGATTTTGCCCATTCCCAAAAGTTAAATCACCAAAAGATTCTCTCCATTTATAGCTACTCTTGCCTCTGTATTGCCTACGCTTTCTCTGCAGCAACTCCCCTGGCAAAGAACTCTTCATAAAAAATTAATAAAATTCCTTCATTTAATAGGAAATATGATAAGAAGCTTGATAAAACAATTTATTATATTTTATAATACCTATTGATGAAGTGGCAACACTTCGAGTGTATGCCAACCTTTTCTCAAACCACACCGCTGGATCCAAAAATCTTTCCATACAGAAATAGCGAAACACAGGTTGAAAATTCTGGCATATATCCATGAAAATAGTGTATTTTTCTTCAAAATCTTTCTTTTGTGCACCCTTTGAAGGGAACCACAAATAGTTTAGAGATACTTCTTTCCTCCTGTTAATTCTGAGTTTAGTTTATTTTGTGTATGAATAGAGATGGTATGAAAAATGCTTTCAAATACAACTAGCTTCGCAATTACACAAGAAAATAACATCTCTTTCCTACAAAGTATGAATGCATATGAAAATGATCACTAGATATTTGATAACATTGTAAAGAAACACCATAACGTGGTGGATAAAGTACTGAATTTGGCATGGCTCCCTCATCTGGACAGCAAAAGAAACTTTAAAGTAGATAAATAAACAAACAAAGAAATAAAAAAACACCAGATGAATTTAAAAAGAGATTTTCTCTATGCTGCCATTGATTGATCTTCTAGAGTTCTGCAATTAAAATAGAATAGCCGTAGAATCTGGCAATGCTGTCTGGATTATTGCAGAGACTACATGTAGTTGAAAACTGTACAGAAATTTCAGGGCACACGGCTGTCAACTGGAACTGATTAGTAGGATCCTATCGGCGCTGCCAGGGAGCTCAAATCAAAGGGCTTATTTCAGTTTTAATTGGCAAACACCTTGGGATGAGATACCAAAAGAAATGATCATTTGCCAAAAATGGCTTCCAGATTCATTGGAGCATCATCTGAAGCCTTCTTCAAGGTATCTCACTAACTGAGGGAAGGCAGATAGCTACAAAAGAAAATATTTTTTCCAGGGGTGGTATCGCATCTGAAGACATTCTCCTCGCAATCAGGGTTTCAAATATGCTATGTCCTTCGTCTTGTTGTTCTTGATTTCATATTGGTTTCACTGTGCTAATGTGCCATCATGCCATTATACTTGACAATTTAAGCCATCTGTACCACTGCTTAAGCTAAATTTGACTTGAAGACCGAATTCCTATTACATGGTAAAAGGTCTCTGAGGTCATATTACTTTTCTCAGTGAATCCTGGGTCACTGTTTGACAATATGTTTATTTCTCATGTAGACAACTGTATTTCTATTACCCATCAATTTTCTTACGTCCAGTTTCTACAAATGAAGAAGCATTAATTGGCTTGACTTAACGTAGCCAACTTACCAACATTTTCTTTTGGCAGTCTAAGCTACTGTAGTCTTGCGGTCTATAGCGCTTGTGAGCACTGCTGTCAGTATTGATGAGGAATTCACCCAAAGGAATTGTGCCAGTGCACCACTCTAAGACGCCACTTCTCTGAGAAAGGGGAACAACCTAAAGAGGTAGACAAAGCAGATCCATTCTGAATTATATGATTTCTGGTTAATCAAGGAAGTGCTAGAGAACGTATTATCACGGAATTGTGATTATCATTGGAAAGATAGAAGAAAACTCTCAAGATAAAAAGGAAGGAAAGAGGACATGCACAAATTGATTGCTGTAAAGCTAGTCTGCAATGAGGGGAAAGATTCAGCAGCTGAGCACAAGCTGTAATACATTTCAGTAGTGGATCTGCTACTTTAGATAGAAGAATATATAATGCTACATATTATTCATATTTTCTGGACTCACACAGGTAGTCCCCGTCTTACGAGGGCAATTGGGACTGGAATTTTGATCGCTAAGCAATGCAGTCATAAAGCATTGTCCCATCACTTAGAGATGGCAATCCTTGCAGTCCCGGATGTTGTTAACAGAATCCCCTGGTTATTAAGCGAGGAAATATCCCGCTGGTTTTCCACAGCCTAAGCCAGTGCGGAAACTGGCAGAAAGTTGCAAGTCCCAGTTGCAAGTCGCATGGGCTGATAAGCAAGGAGCAATGTGGTATGCAAGGTATGGCATGAGTGTGTGGGAGGTTGATGAGGGTACAAGACTGTATGTGAAGAATCATTGCAAAGGTTGGGGAAGAAGCACAAAAGGCACCACAAGGGTTGGGGAGGATGTTCAAGATGTGTAGATCACGGAATGTACACAAGGGTGTGTGTGAAAGGCGCTGTGTAGGGTAGGTAGGGCGTGCAAGAAGCACTACTTGTGTGGGTGAGAAACATGCCATGAGTCCAGGGGTGGATGGGGGTTCACAAGGGAGAAGACTTCCCCAGCATCTTGTGATCTTTCCTGCTGGCTTCCCGAAAGATTTTCAGAGGAAGCCAGCAGGGAAGGTTAGAAATAGCAATCAAAAGATCATGGGGCGCTTGGCAACCAGTTGTAAGTGGAAATGGATTGCCAAGCACTCAAGATTCCAACCATGTTCAGAGAGGGTTGGGACTTCGAGAATCATTGTAACCACTATTTGTTCAGAGTCATTGTAACTGTGAACAGTCACTGAACAAATGGATATAAGTCAAGCACTATATCATTGCATTAATTGCATCATTTTTTCTTTTTAAATCATTTAAATCATATTATAATCTGTCGAAAGAGTTTTGGCTGTTCCTCCAAACAGAAATAGAATAAATAAAGAAGGGTCCCAGACTACATCCTCAGCAGGTTCCCAAGTATCAGATGCTGGGCAAGGTCTATGTCAGGCTCTGGAAAGTTATTACTACCCTGCGGAAGTCATTCCAAACTAGGCAAACACTTAATTGGTTGGAAGAGAAAGGTTGGCTACCTGTTTGCCTGGTGGTCAGATTCTGCCATCATCAGTTATTCTACAAGTTATTAATGAGGAACAGCAAATGAATGGTCTTGTACAGGACAGTTCCTCCTGCATTCAGGGAACCAACATTATATCCCACAGCAGGCAATTTTCATGCAAAACTTGCCTTGTATCTGCGAATGGTCAGTTTTCTTTTTCTGGTGTCAGCATCTTGCTGTAGCAGAGTATTGCACATCTGGAAAACCTGTTGCATAACAGCATCCTGTCTCAGATCGTCACGCCCCTGTAAGAGATTTTTAAAAAAGCAACAGGAATAGCATTGTCCCCAGAATGAATGTAAATGCAGAATTATATAACCTGATCCTATGTACATTCAGAGAAGCAAATGGAAACGCATTCATGTAAATGTGTTCGGGACAGCAATTATCACAAAAAAACTCTCCACACATCCCCACAACCTTTGCATTCTAAATGAGAGTGAGAATGAAACTGCAATTTCAGATGAACCTTCTTTCTTTGGAACTGCTCAAAAGTGTGGAAAAACTTTGATAAGCATTGCAAAAAAAACTTCACTACCATTATCATATGCAAATTATTACTATCTAAATTCTCATACAGTAAAATAAAAATATATAGAGGCTCCCGTGCTAGAATCCTGATCCAACAGTGCAAATTCAGAATGGTGCTGGAGGAAGAAACAGACGTTTCTATGTATGCATTCCCATACTAAAATGTTCCTCAACTGAGAAATAAGCTTAATAGTGTGTATATTTTATCATACCTATTCTGATGTGAGGAACTTGGCAGTATACGAAAGTGCCACATCTATAATCCTGTTCATATTTCATAATGAAACAGAGAACTCACCTTCACAAGCTGCCTTCTCTGTTCTCCATCTGATCCAATGCAATCTATTATTTTGGGTAGATTGACCCCGCCTGCTAGGCGAAATTCTGGTTTGAATGATCTTATTGTAATCAAATTTTCATATTTGCCACTAGGATCCACCTAAAACCACATAGAAATTTAGATGAAGTGTAGAATATTTCTTGACATTTGTCCCTCCCTTAACTGAAACGTTCAACTGAACAACAAAGGATGTTTCATTTCTCTGCTGCTCATAACACAACTGGCCAAAAAAGGTTTACTCATTTTTAAATGTAACTTAAATTGATTTACCTTTATTTCCATGGTAGGTACAGCAACATCCTCTAGATTTTTTAACTTAATTAGAGGTTGATCGGAAGGAATATTTATGCCTCCTGGATAAACAATACATGTCTCATATTAATAAATATTTGCTGTTCACTGAGTCAATATAATTTTTAAGACCAGCATCCCTTATCATACTGTAGTCAATGTTTTGGGAATGGTCTTTCAAGAAGTTCAGAATACATTTCTGATATTACTGAAAGTTATTTCAGAGGTTCTACTTAGCCACTATCAATCAATTTATTTTAATTAACTTAATTATTTTTTAGATTTATACCCTGCCAAATAAATCAACTCTCATCTACTAGACATAGCAAATTGGGAAAAATATTTACAACATACAGCATTCATATATAATATACTCCAAGTAAAATACATTGTTGACAGAATGTATTTAGTACGGTATGGGGTTTGAACTAAAAATGAATTGATTCAAAGCATCCAAACAATCCCCAATTCCCCAAATACATACTTTTGTGGGTTTTCCAGGGAGTCGCATCCATGTTTGCCAAAGTAATATAAGCATCACAAAGGGTTTCAACCTTTGCCACCATATCAGGTCTTTTGTCTTTTACAATGTTAATTATACTGCTAGCAGCTACCATTCGATCCTGCAGGATTTTTTTTTAAAAAAAGGAAGTTAAAAATACAATTCAAATGCAAAGTTTAAATAAATCAAAGACATAAAATAAATCTAATATGAAGAAACAGAAAATACTGCAGAAGAAAAAAGTTATATCCTCATCTTCAAAGCTGATAAGTCCTATGATTCCTTTAACAAAGCTTACTATTTTTTACAACTCGAAATAATGCAAATTCAGTTAAATTTAAGTACCATGTCAAGAGGAGATATTTCTTTTGGCACATTTTTTATTAGTCCACTTCTTCTAGTCACTTCTGGATTGGTCAGATGTTCATCTTTGTTGGCATTAACCAATGCCAAAATTATAAACAAAGTGTGATGTGGATGGTCGAGAGAAATTCTTGCTATAAGCTATTCAAGTAAAATAGTTAAAAAGTTGATTATTGAAAATAAAATATGAACTGAACATTAAACAAGCATCAAAGTGTCAACAATAATGTTCAATATGCTTTAACTCAGAAGTACATATGGACCCAGAAAGCCTTATGTATGGCTCCTCCCTAAAAATTTATATTAGCTGTAGTTAATTAATTTACTTTGAGTTTCACTATATTTACATTAAATGAAAGTTAGTTTTTATCCCACTTACAAGTGGTCTACAGGATACGACAACAATGGGGATTGGGATTGCCACTACCAAGTGATGCAGTCATAAAGTATGACATGACATGACCACATAGCTTAGCAAAGGCAATGTCGGCAGTGCCGTCGTAACCCCTGGGTGCCATCGTAATGCCTGGATGCAGGGGTCATTTAATGGGAACAGCTGGGAGTCCTAGGCAAGGAATGCAGGCAGTACAGTTGCCACAGTGGGTGTGGGTACCATAGATAAGTTTTTGGGGTCAGGAAAGTATCAGGGGAGGGACAGTGGAGGCTGCCGATGGGCCAGCAGAGGCCACAAGGCCAGGGGAGTGCTGCAAACAGGTGGTGTATACTACAGAGGACAGGGGGGATGATAGGTAGTACAAGATCTTTGGGATACATCATCACAGGGACACCATGATAGAGACAGAACTTCAAGGACCTCCCATTTTGAAGGACAGTCCATTTCGCCAGTGCCACTCTAACTTTGAATTGTGGACATAAGCTGAGGACTACCTACTTTTTGGGGGGGGGGAGCACCCCACCAAAAACATTTAACTAATGTAACGTATGTCACAGTGAATATTTCTTGACAAAGCTGTTTGACCCTGTTATAAATCAAGGAAATCCTTCAGCACTGTCAAAATATCTAAAACAATGTAGAAAGGATTTTACTAGCTCAACTGTCCACATACATTCTAAGAAAAAAAATCATGCCACTCTCCTATCATACCTACTTAAAATTAAAACAAAAACTCTATAATATATTTGTAAATGAGGAAGATACATGACAATTGAAGATCAATTACATTATTCAAAATCTCATGAAATCCACTCATCCCAGTTCCCATTCGAGCAGCCAGCTGGTACATCAATGGCAAGAATTTGTAGGATGGGATTCTCTGTGCCTCCTTCTGTTGTGCAGCAGAAGAGCATGTAAAATAGAGACAAAATAGGAAAGGAATAGTATTTAAACAAGGGCAGACCTTTTTACAGAGTAAGATGTTTTTATAAGTTTTATGAATTCCAGACAGAATGGCTATAATCCATCAGGGTGGATTTGATTTAAATCAAGTCAATTTAAATCATGATTTAAATCACTAGTAAAAAGGCTTGATTTAAATCAACTCGATTTAAATCATAATTTTTAAAGAGCAATTGTCATCTCCGTCCCGCACCAGCTCCTCCCTCTGACCTGCTTACCGACAGTCCCAATATTGCAGAATATACAGCCTCATGCTACATAACTAAGCTCCATTTCATGCTGAATAAATTAAATTATTAATGTAGCTTAAATAGAAAACTATCTTTAGATAGATTTTTTTTACTCCAAAAGCATTTTATTAAAATAAATTTGATAAAAAATAAAAAAATCCAATTTAAATAAAAAAACTGATTTAATTTTTTTTAAAAAAAATTATCGATTTTTATCCGCCCTGTAATCCATTATATTAATATGCCTCATCAATTAAATATGGAAGTATCATCATCTTTTCAGAAGAAAATGATCTGATCTTGGGATCTAATATACTGATAACGCTTGATTAACAACAATTCCTTTAGTGACTCAAAATTATAACAGCACTGAAAACAATTATTTGTGACTTGTGTTCTCACACACGAGTCACAAATATTGCAAAGTCCTGTGCTCACATGACTGCAATTCAGGTACATGGCAACCCTCATGCATTTATGACGGTTGCATCATGTGGTCACGTGATCACCACTTTCAATCTTTTCTTTTGACAAGCGAAGTCAATAGTCCTGTGATGTCTCACTTAACAATCACAATCGGGTCTGTTGGAACTGCTGCCATAAGTTGGTGCAGTCATGTACCTTAACCATAGATGGTTAAAAATGGTAGGTCTCTTAACCGGCTCTCTGGAACCAGTTACCCCCGGAGGTCCGGACCACCCCCACTCTGCCAGCCTTCCTGAAGGCCGTGAAAACCTGGCTTTTCCGGCAGGCTTGGATCTAGATTGGTTGAAAGGTTGTATGGTTTTTAAATTGTCCCATTTTAATTATGTATATATATATATATTTTACTATTATTTTTGTATTGTATTCTGCTGTAAGCCGCCCAGAGTCCCTTGGGAGTTGGGCGGCATATAAATACAACAAAATAAATAAATAAATAAATAAAATTTCCTTAACCATAGATTATCAGTCTTGTAGACCAGACTGAAAAGTAAAACAAATAAAGCTACAAAAGATTAAGGTATGCTTGGTATATATATAAAAAAGAATCAACATGGAACACAATTAGGTGTTTATGCAAGTTGGATACTTTCTTATACTAGCCTGAAAAAGTAACGATCGAAAACACTATTAAGATAGCAAGCTGATGCTAATTAATTCAGATAACCATGCCACATATCCCAAAAAGAAAAGCTAATGAAATGAGGCAGGCATAATGAGAGTGAGAGAGAAGAAAGGAGGAGTGTGCCAAATGCAATGCTTTAGTTCTAATCATTTCATTTCTCTATGTAGGAGAAAAACAAAGTTAGTATCTTTCAAACTAATCAACTATATTTATCTAGTGAACACCAGCAACAATAATGAAATAATATAATGCAAAATTTGTTCTGGTTTAGAGAAACTGTAGATGTAGGATATAATATGCACAAAACATATAAAATCCAAATAGAGCTGACAACATGCACAGGTTTTTTGTTTTTTTTTTACAAAAGCTGGATTTACATGATAAAGGCTTAGTATCCAAATTAAAGTTTCACACCATAAAAGCAGCTGGCCCTAGATTCAGCTTCAAATGTGTGTTCGTGTGCGTGTGCACCTTCAAGTCAACACTGACTCCTGGCAACTGCCTGGATAAGTCTCAGCAGTTTTTTGAGCAATATGTCTGTCTGTCTATCATCTATCTCATTCTACAACATCCATCTCACTTAAGTAATTCTTTTTGGAAGTAGTTTGTCATTGACTTCTACCTAGGGCTGAGAGTAAGTGACTGGCCCAAGGTCAACCAACTGGCATCGTGCTTAAGGCAGGCCAAGCACTCTGTCTCCTGCTTTCTAGCCACTGTACCAAATTGGCTCTCAATCTGAGGCAACCCCAACATGAAGCAGAAAAATAAGACTTCAGCAAGACCAACCTGAATCATTGCATTGACTTCAGAAAGTCCAGCATTCTCAAGCCAGAGAGAACAGAGACGGAAGATCCACATGTCATGCTCTTCTCCACTCAATAAGCACATAATGTAGTTCTCAACTGCTTTGCATAAGAAACGCTTACGATCTTCTCCCAGGGCGCGGATTTCACATTCATCTAGTTCCAGCTCCCTCTGAACTTTCACGGTATATCTAAGCAGTAAAAAATGAGAAATAAAACCTCCATCCAAAACTCCTCTGATTAAATATTAATAATTATTCAAAAGATAATTATACCATTTTCTTGCAAAAAAGTCACTGCTAAACCACTTGTTCCAAGAATATCAGGATAATACAGTGAAATTAAAGATTTCCAAGATAAAAAGACCAGGGCAATCTTAATTTCCTTCTTATTACAGTAGCATTGGCTTGCAATGCTTTATTACAGTAGCCTTTTAAAGGAATGGACAATATCATGTAAAAACATCCTAAAAATAGGAACAAAAAAGTTGTACTTAAAAAATTTAAATGGCTAAAATTTCAAGATACCTTGAGAAAATAGATTTAGCTATCACAACGGATGGCAATTTTATTACATATTATTTAAAAATTGGGCATGGATGCCATCTTAGTGTTTGAAAAATACGATGGTGTCCATGATCACTTCCTGGAAACTTCAATCAATTTATTAACATGGCCAGCTTCAGCTATGAGACTTACCGATCATTCTGGACTTTATGCTCCCTTAAAAGGCCAACTTCATACTTGGCTTTCTTCAGCAAAGCTTGCTTATTTTCAAACTCTGATGATTTCATACGATCTTCAATTCTTTGATACTCAGTATCCGAAAAACGAGCCAAAGACAGAAAAGCCTTCATCTTTCCTCTCTTCAGCTCATCGCTGCTGTCATCACTGTGATCCCCAGCAATTTTAACTGCCTGGAAGAATGTGAGGAACAAATAATAGAACAATGTAAACCAATTTTCAAATGCTTTTGTACAGGTTGTAGGATTCACTCCAAATCCGTTACCTTTTCCAAGTAGTTCTGCATAATGATGGTAGGATTTTCTAAAAAGGTCTCTGCTAACCAACTTCCACATAACCTCAGGCATTCCGTGTAAATTAATTTCAGATGCGGGTCTTTCTCAACCTTAGAATAAAAATAATGCAGATTAGATATTTTACTATGATATTTTTTACTTTGATATTTTTTCTTCATATACTTTGCTCTTTTTATTTAATAGAACCACATATTTTTCAAAACAAAACAAGGCATGAATTTAAAACAATGTTACTACTACCAAACCCATCAGTTAAATAAATCATACTACCTCAAACCAATTTTCATCCAATTTCTTGATCATGTCTTTTAGAATATTCAGTGCTAAGCTTTCTTCCTTTTTAGCCCAGAACACCTGAGCTTCTTCCAATTTCCATTCTGATACTCCATGTCTGGTTAGGCTGTACTGTTTAACTTCATATATTGCTCTTTCTGGAAGCTGAAAACAAACACGAAGAACTCTTTTTAGAAAAAAAATGAAATATCTACTTCATGACGAAAAGATATTCACTGGATATTACTAATGACCAAACACCAAAATAAATCTTATGGTTACTACAACAATGTATTTCATATACAATGCCTCTTTTTTTAGTATAAAGATACATATACGACTATTTTTGTGGAATGAAAAATCATGAAAATGTGCTAGTGACCATAAGGGTAAGGGTCATCTCCGTTTCTTAGCTGAGGGAGCCAGGGTTGTCTGAAGACATTTCCATGGTCATGTTTCCACCATGACTATATGCCAAAGCGCACAGAACACCATTACCTTCCCACTGAAGTGGTACCTATTTATCTATTTGCATTTGCATGCTTTCAAACTGCTAAATGGGCAGGAGGTATGGCAAGTAATAGGAGCTCACCCCATCACGCAGCGCTTGGGTCTTGAACCCGGGCTGTTAGCTTTCCAGATGACAAGCTCAGTTTCTATGAAGAATTCTTGACTAAAGATAAAATCCTTTATACACCCAATATTTGCATATTAATAAAAGCATAGGTCTATATTTCAGGAAATAGTTAAGATAGATTTTCAGTTGATTCTTACCTGTGAATTATTTGCCTTTCGAGCCAATCTGGATAGTTCCACAAGATGTTCAGTGAGGATGTTTTTAATGCATTCCCTTTGGGCATACTCATTTTCCTTCTCCAGAAGAAGCTTGAGAATTACTGTACGCAAAGCCATAATAGGCTCTTGGAAAGCAAAGTCACTATCCTGAAGAAGTTGGGACTGCTTTTGCCACTTCATATGCAAATTATGCAACTGGCTATTAGTTTTCGACCTGAAAGCAAAGAATAAAATTAAGAAACTTTTGACTAAACATTAATAAAGTGTTAGCTACAAATAGTCCTTAGTCAGAAACCTAGGATCAAGCTGTAAATGGCAGGTGAGAAATTAAAATCTCTATATTAAACCTTTACTAAGCACATGAAAAACTACCAGGACTGAGAGAATTATTCTTTTAAGAGGATTTCTTGGAGAATGCAGTATCAGTGAGGGAGAAAAGGGTGCAAACACCACTCCTTCCCTACATGTATCACAGTATTGCACATATTCCTAAAAGGATTGGTGCTTGTAGTGCGGCTTTTATTCTAATGAAAGCAATGAGAGCCTGAGGATGCTTGGAAAGTGATAATATATTGCAATAACAATATTCCAAATAAAATATAGGGTTCTTTATTGTAATGTTTACATTTAACCAGTCATACTGAAAACCTTACTGTATACAAGGCCCTCCATATGTTTATCATGTGGGGACTTTATTTATTTATAGATATAATACATAAATAAAATGTAGGAAACGAATTATACCTTTCGCATTCATACTCATGTTTTGCTCAGAAATCTGATTTAGGCACACTTTTGTTTTGAAGCGTACATAAGAACCAAATCAAAGCTGGAATAAAGAAGTGTTTTAGTTCTTAATGTCTTAAGATTTGAGTCACGTCACTTAGGCATTTGAAGGAAAATCAATGAAGAATAAGTCTCCAAGGCTTTACTAACTTGCAACAGATAGTACACATTTTTTATAAACTATTTTTTGTTTATCTCATTTCTATACTGCCTATCTCATCTAAGTTACTCTAATAAAATGTCAGCTACAGAAAAAGATAGAAAGACTGTATTTATCCTTATTGGCTGGTTCCAGATTTAATTATGCTTATAGCAGACTGTCTGAAATCAATGAGACGTCTAGTTATATTATTGAGCTAAATATTTCACATTAAGCATGACTATGTTTGAGTCCAGCCCAATAGCAAGAAAATGCTACTTAATGAACTCATTAAATTACTCTGCAAAAAGTGTAATATACCATTTATATTTTTAAATTTTTACTTAAGCTTACAATGAAGCATCAGATATATAAGAGCCTTTGATTTTACACAGGTAAAGCATCAAAAATATCCACGGGACTAATATAATGCATAAAGAAATAGTAAAATACCTAGAGAAAAGTTGTCCTACATATTCTAGTTCTCCAATTGTCTGTAACCTGCAGAGTGTAGGCAGTAATGAATATACAGACTCAAGGCTGCCTTTCAGTAGCTCTTCTACTTCTTTGATTCTACAAATAAAAGAAATAATTATAATCCACTGTTTATAGGCAAACCAACTCAAAAGCCATTAAGCAGAAATTATTTCATTTAACTACAAAACAACTTTGAAAAGAACAGATATCAAACTGCATCTTATTCAATAAAACACATGCAAATTATAAGCTGATGTTGATGTTACATACAAAAGAATGACTACTACTTTTGTCTAGAATAGAAAACCTTTTTTTAAAGTCACAGATTATAACTTAATAAAGATTTATGCCTTACTGCTGATTTTCCAAATGTATTATAAGTCAAGATTTCCATTATTCACGCTCTAAGCAAAATGTTTAACTTTTAAAAATTGCTGAAGAAGTTGATGACGAAAGAACATGATGATGCACATTTATCTGCTAATTAAAGCTGCAACACATTAGAAAATGTGACATTCACCGATACTTCATTTGTTAACAACATATACATGATTTTAAAGCTGTCTTTTTACCTGGCACACTTCAATCTTCCATAAAAAGTAGAGAAATCTCTGTCCCGTAGACACTGTAGAGCATCATACAGTGATTCATGGTAGCCTCGTTGCTCTATTTCATCTCTTAAAGTAAAATCAACAGTATGGTTATTTACTTAAATTTACAATAAGCATCTTCATAAGGCCTAAAAACTAAAAACTCCTATAGCAGTTAACATGTTCTGTAAGGCTTCCCATATCAGAACTGAGCTTTAAATCATAAGCCACAGAGAGAAGTTACACAGCCACATATCATTCTTAGGTCAGTCCTCCAGACATTTCCCAGATACAGTTTGATTAGATAAGAATCTTTACTGCAAACGAACATAAATTCAAGTGAAACAGTTGATTGTCCAATGCCAGTATGAGTGCTACTACCTGTTATAGTCATGATAGTTCAGAACTACAGTCGTTTCTTCCCACCCTTTTCACAAATTAAGAAATTCTTTGCATAATGCTTGGTGTCTTGAAAATAAACAATTGTTGATCATTGACATTTTTATATATATAAATATTACATATTTAAATATTACAAATAAATGTAGGATAATTTGCATTACTTGACTGAGGAGATCTGATCCCACTGCATATTTCTCCACGCTGCCTGGTAACGAATCTCCTGTAATTCTATGGAGCTTTCTTCATTCTGCTGTTCCAATCCTTTTAAGTAGATGGAGAGTGTATTACATAGCCCATAATTCTGCAAAGCCTATTAATCAATGAAATTTAATGTTAATATAGTATACGTCAAGTCTGATTTATGAAAACACTTCCAATCTAGATTAGAAACAACATATATTTACTAGTTGCAAGTATCTTATTTTACCATTAATTTATATTACGATTTATAAGTTCAATATACTTAATTATTTCTTAATTGATTTCTTTTCAATAAAATAAGTCATAGAATTTACAACAGCTATTTTAGGTTAATGGAATTGCATTATTAATAAAGTGCTAACTTGCTTTCTTCGTGTGTACGTTTATTTATTTAAACAATTCAGTACAGGCATCCATCTCACAGAAATGAGTCTAAGCAGCATAAAAGGCTAAAACAAAATGCAACACATTTTATATACTGTAACACCCCAAAATACACACCCTTAGCAGTATTTAGCAACAACCTTGCATCTATATTACCTCTACCAATCCAGCTTGTCGAATTGATGGTGGAAGGCTGGTTTGAAGGTCATAAGTTACCAGAGCTTTCCCCCATATTCCTTCATGTTCATATGTTCTTATCCTGTTAAAATAACATGACACCACAACGTTCATATAAGTTCCTATTTTTTATAGTAAAGTTAATTTTCTAGTATAATTAATACCTGGCCAATGGCTGCAGCATTTTTCCTCCACCACAGCCATAGAGACTATCTGGTTCTCCTATGCTTCTGTATATATCCATAAGAAGGTCCTAAGGGGGAGAAAATCTAACAAATAAGTCTTGAACACAGGTAGTCCTTAACTTACAACTACAATTGAGCCCAAAATTTATGTTGCTAAATGAGATATTTGTTAAGTGAGTTTTGCCCCATTTTACAACCTTTCTTGTCACAGTTGTTAAGTGAACCATTGCTGTTGATAAGTTAGTAACCCAGTTGTTAAGTGAATCTGGCTTCCCCATTGACTTTGCTTGTCAGAAGGTCACAAAAGATGATCACATGATGTTGGGACATAAACATGTACCAGTTGCCAAGCATCTGAATTTTGACCACATGATCATGGGGATGCTTCAAAGGTCGTAACTGTGAAAAATGGTCATTTTTCAGTACCCCTGTAACTTTGAACTTTGGGATCACTAAACAAAATGTTTTAAGTCAAGGACTGTACTTTAAGACATGTATTTAAAAACATTGTGGCAAACAACTGAACATAGCAAATACAAATAATACCGACATTGACCATTTTATAAATTGGTAGCACATGGACAAACCTCTATTAACTATATTATTTTATGTTCAAAAGACTGGTAAAAAGAACAATTTGTATTCTTCGACTTTTTGTTCTTGAATAGTAATTATTCCTATCATCTAGTGCGGTGGTCGGCAAATGGCGGCTCGCGAGCCGCAAGCGGCTCTTTAGCCCCTTGCACTTGGCTCT